>NTHP01000870.1:70523-85882 GCA_003416845.1 Oplegnathus fasciatus | reverse complement strand
ATGTAATTCCCATCATAGCTCTGCCTACTTTCAACCTGGGCAGAGGTCTGATCACCCAGAAGAATTGAAAACACCTGTGTGGGTGTTCAGGGCCTTTACAGAAACATACCAGTGTAGAGGCAAACGTGAAGTCACTCTGTGGACAGACGAGTACATACAAACTGTACACAGAAGATATAAGATAATATAAGATTTAGAACTTAGAAAACAAACTTCACGACAAATTCTTAAAAAAGAGTAGAAATTAGGTAAAAGTTGAATGATTAAGTTTGAAATCAATAATCAGGAAGTGCTCATACATGTCAGGAATGGAGTTTATATTTGTGGGAAATGCTTGAAAAAGTTTTAATAGACAGTTTTGGAGAGTGACTAAGTACATTTATTCAAGTACTGTAAGAAAGCACACATTGATGGTACATACTGAAGTATTTCCATTCACACTTTTTTTTGCATACAAAATATATAATCAGCTTATAAAATATGATTGATAGTTATGGATTACACTGGGCAACAAAGGAAGAAAAATTAACCTCAAGCAGCTACAACATTAATATGCTTCTTACACATAAATGANCAAATTCTTAAAAAAGAGTAGAAATGAGGTAAAAGTTGAATGATTAAGTTTGAAATCAATAATCAGGAAGTGCTCATACATGTCAGGAATGGAGTTTATATTTGTAGGAAGTGCTTGAAAAAGTTTCAATAGACAGTTTTGGAGAGTAACTAAGTACATTTATTCAAGTACTGCAAGACAGCACACATTGATGGTGCATAGTGAAGTATTTCCATTCACACTTTTTTTTGCATACAAAATATATGATCAGCTTATAAAATATGATTGATAGTTATGGATTACACTGGGCAACAAAGGGAGAAAAATTAACCTCAAGCAGCTACAACATTAATATGCTTCTTACACATAAATGAATCAGTATAATATAATAAAGTATATGGTAACAATCACTGGGGACATTTTCCTGCATATAAGTATTTTTACTTTTGATACTTGAATCACATTTTACTGACCATACTAAAGCAGGACTTTGAATGCCAAACTTTTACTTGTAATGGAGCATCGTAGTATTGCAACTTTTACTTAAGTGAAGGATCTGAATACTTCTTCCAGCTCTATATGTAGATAGAGTTAGGTTATATTATTGGATTATAGTCACTGATAAATTAATGTACATATCACTTTAATGTTGCAGCTGGTAAAGGTGGATTATATACTGATGTGTAGCTTAATCTATAATAATTTCATCAATCTTTTTTTATTTGTTGATAATATTTTGGATTATGATCAGAATCTGGAAAGTAACAAGTAACTAAATCTATCAAATAAATGTCGTGGAGTTAAGAGTATAAAGTAGCATAAAATAGAATACTTGAGTAAATGTACTTGGTTAATTTCCACCACTGTCAGAATGAAATACAATCTGAAACTGAATAGGACCGTACTCTAACTGTAATATGTATTGAATATACACTGTATATAATGTCCTAATGTCTCTCTGCACTCCTATGCCTTTATTAATGGAGTGTGTATATGAGGGTGAGTGACCCATCCCAGTACCACCCTCTCCTTTTAGCTGGTTATCACACACAGACTGAATGGACAATCTGAACACAGAAGATAAAGGCAGATGTTATTTGCACCCAGGTGTCACTAGCCAACAATGCTATTTGCACCCGGGGTGGAATAGCCAATGTGGCTATTTACACCAGGGTGTATATAGCGTGGGCAGATGCTATTAGCACCCAGGTGTCACTAGCCAACAATGCTATTTGCACCCGGGGTGGAATAGTGGAAACCCGGGTATATATAGCATGGCAGAGACAAGCACCCAGGTGTCTGTAGCTAATAATGCCACTTGCACCCAGGCACACATTAGATACTTAACTTCTAACATGTGGTTAACGTTGTGAAAGGGTCTATTTTAACCCAAATCATTATCTTTTCTTCAACCTAATCAAGTAGCTTTGTTGCCTAAACCTAACCAAACTGCGACTGAAAACTGAAAATTATGAAAATATGAAGTCAGTTAAGTCTAAAAACAATAAGACAATAAATGCCTCCCATGGAATTTAATCCCTGGCCTCTTGGCTATAAGTCCTGTGATTGATCCATTCAACCACCAACACTTCCTCACAACATGGACTTTGTCGCTCTTTATACTACCTCACCTGTCTTCCTAAAGCCGAAAGGTACTTTACCGTCTAGCAGGTCGGCTAAAGCCTGTTTTTTTACTTTGAGGATTTCAATATATCCTCGATCTCCTGTGGACTTTTCTCTAGTTCCATTATATGATGTGATGTGATGCCTCGTGTAACACTGAGGGTGTGTCATCTCAGTCTTACCATGGTCCCACCACTGCCTAAGACTGCTAAAATCACCCTTCCTCTGTCGAAAGAAATAAATGAGAGCCTCCCTGAACGTTTTGTCAAATGTTAAAACTGATTTCCCACTCTCTCCTCCAGTCTGCCTCATTTCCAGTGTCACTGTGTGTTTCTTGTAAAAACATGACATCAATGTGTTTCATTCTGGCAGTTTCATAAACCAGAGCTTTTTTTTTTGCGAGTGAAGATGTTTTGAAGTGAGACGTTAAAAACAAAATTTTAAACCAACAAGTTAATTAAAACATACATTGGAGTTTTTTTGCATCATCACTGTTCATTTGTTTCTTTACTTTAAGCACAAGTTTTTTTAACCTAAAACCCTCCTGGTCACTGAGGCCAGACTCCTCTCTTTGGCTCATATGGAGACTGCTCGATGTATAAAACACTGACAAATCAGGGAAATAGTCTTCTATTTTGACACCATGTTGATTTTTTGTCTGTTGGAGAAAAGACCTTATCTTTTCTGCAGTGTACAGCTTACTCTGCTGGCTGCTACTCAGTTTAAAACACCGTACGCCTACATCACTACTGTCCGACACACACTCCTCCTCACTCCCGCTTTCATCCGTCTGCATCTGTGTCCTCCCCAACTTTACTCGTTTTAGCATCACTGGATGCATTCTTTATCCTTCTTCTGCATTTGTGAGGTTTTGGCTTTGCTGCTGCTGCTGCCTCCTCCTCCTCCTCCTCCTCCTCCTCCATCCCAGCTTCCTCCACCTGCTCACTCCATGCAACACTTTCCTCACCTGTCACCTCACTTATTTACCAGTTTTTCGCTTTTATTACCTGCCTGTATTTCTCCTAATTCACCTGACTTACCCTTCTGTGTCTCACTGACTTCACCTGTTTTGTTCATCTGTTCCACACACACACACCGCTTTCACCTGTTTCTTTCCCCTTTTTTCCGCCCTCCTCACTTTCCCCTACCTCACTTAGAACCTCCTCACTTTGCTGTACATCCCCCCCACTCACACCGTGTACATTATTCCCCGACACCCCGTGTACCGGGTCGGGCACAGCAGCCACATGGTGCGCGGATGAGGCGCCGGACTGCCCAGCGGCAACCCCCCTCCGCTCCGAGACAACCGGCGGAGCAGAGGACGGCCCTGCCGCAGTGCCAGGCACTCTGCGCAGCTGATCTGACTCTGCTGTGTCCGACCTTTTCCCCCACAGCCAGCCTGGCGGAGATCTTAATGCCGTGTTTCTGTGTGAGCCTGGTGAAGTCTCCATTGACCATGGCATCACAGATGCCGGCAGGAGAAGAGAAAACCTCCCAACAAACCCTAACTACCCCACCAAAGTGAACCAACCATAAACTAAAGTAAACCACCAGCAATAAACTACGTTAAATTAAACCACATTACTGAAAAAAGAAAAGAAAAAAAGTTAGAAAATCAATCTCTCAGCGTCTCACTCACATGCCACAATCTCCCAGCAGGCACTCTGAGAGAGAGAGAGAGAGAGAGAGCAGCAGGTCGAGCAGCTCAGAGCAGGTGGAGCTGGAGATGGTGTTGATAAGAATGTTAATACTGAGGTTAATGCAGCAAAGCACACACTTAAATGTCTCAACAAAACAAAGAAAAGTTTAGATGCAGCCTGTGGTGGTTTTACAGTTCATTGATGGTCAAGTTCAAATTCAAGTAATATTGCAGAATAATAATAAAAGCAAAGAACTTTCTGCACCATTACTATAAAATACTACCGCTGCTACTCTTTTATTGTTTCTCTCTGTCTAACCGACTGACACACACACAGTCATGATAACAGGTTCAGTAAGGAGCAACAGTAACTGAGGGAAAAGGAGGAAAATTATCATAAATTTCAGATGTCACAGGCAAAGGAGATGGAAATCGGAGAAAAAGAGGAGAGACACAGAGCAGCATTAGAAACATTAAAACAGGCAGAAGACGAGGAAGAAACAGAGTCAAGCAAGGTCAAGAAAAAAGTGCATGCACGCCCTTTTGATTGATGAATTAGCTGGAATGTTAATTTCCACTTGTCTGGCTAATATGCATCAGCCAAATGCACAGACATGTAAGATGTTAGGTAAAGATTTCCTCAATATGTCTGTTGCTGGATTTTGCAAGTTTGTGAGAGAAAAGGAAGCTGCTGATGATGTTTTGTTGAAAAATCGGCACATGATGTTTGCTCAGGCTCCTCACACTGACTAGCAGTCACAAGGAAGTGCCCAGCAAGGTGGTTGGAAGGCAGCTAGTGAGCGTGGTAGAAGACACAGACAGAAATCAGCAGCAGCAGCAGGGCAGAGGAGCTGGAAGAAGATGGTCAGACGTGTGTAGAAATTGTGGAAAGCCTTTTGTTTTACCCGTGAAATCCTGCGATGACCCTCAGATCAGATTTGATCAGATTTATTTATCATTTATCAGGGAGTTATCATTCCTCACTCACCTGTGAACTTGCTGGGAAGAGATTTGCTGTTTAAGCTCGGGTGTTCAATAACATTCACAAAGAAGGGATTCTCTGTTGATGCCCCAACAGCAAATTCTGTTTTTTCACACACAGTAAACTGATGCAGACACTAAAGCAGACAAAACATCAGCTTTAAACTTGACAGCATTATTATTAACCTCAAGATGAGGAGGAATATCGATTTTTTTTGCTGTCTATGTCAACCAACTCATGAATATATGGCACAAATCAGTCCACCTTTAAGTGTGAATGTGGATACAGTGGCTCCACCTACACCACCATATATTGATCAGGTACTTATTGTTGATGCACTGTTAAAACAAGATGTGATTGTACCTTCTACGTCACCTGACAATACACCTGTCAATGCTGTGCCTAAGCCAACCAAATCGGAATGGAGATTAATTCAGGACCTCAGAGCTATTACTGATTTAATCATACCATTTCCACCTATGGCCCCTGATGTTCCATCCATCCTCGCTGCTATTCCTGCAAAGGATGCATTTTTCATTGTTGTAGATCTAACATCAGCATCTTTCAGCATTCCTGTTCATCCAGACATTCGGCCAATCTTTGCTTTCACCTTTAAAGGGAGGCCATTTACGTTTCATTGATAGTCCAGCAGCATGTTCGGCCTTGGCTAGTTTTGTGCCACCACCAGGTTATACTCTGATTCAGTGTGTTGATGACCTGTTACTCACTGCTGAGACATATGAACTGTGTGAAAAAGCCTCACCGATGCTGTTGCAACACCTGGCTTGCTGTGGACACAAAGCCTCATTGTCGAAACTGCAATGGTGCAAACAGGAAGTGCAGTACTTGGGATTTTTGTTGTCTACTGATCGTGTCTCCCTAATACAGGAAGTGCCTCCACCTGAAACTCCTAAGACCATGATGAGTTTTCTGGGCCTTGTTAACTATTGCAGACAATGGATCCCTGACTGTTCCTATCATGACAAAATCTTAAGACAAGCTTGTCTTAAAGACTCTCCTCAGACTGTTGTGTGGTCCACAGACATAATGCATTCTTTCACAGCCTCAAAGGCAGCGATGTGCAGTGCTCCTGCGTTGGGTTTGCCAGGCTACAACCTCCCTTTTCATCTGTATGTCTCTGAAGATGGACACACATCTGCTGCTGTGTTAACACACAAACACGGGGAAGGGTATGGGCCTACTGCATATCTGTCTGAGATGCTCCCTGTTGTGGTGCACGGCATGCCTGTGCGCTCAAAAGCTTTGGCTGCATGTGCAGGGATGGTGCAGGATGCTAACAAAACAAAGAGAGGAAAATTTAGTATGAAAATACACTGACAACCTCTGCTGATCTCCACCTCCTCAACATCTACTCCGGCACAGCTATTATATAAATTGTTGCACACACATTCTTCCAAATTTAAGCACACTGTGCCTGTCCTTCATGACTGTATGCATGACATTGTTTCTAGTTCATTTTGCAGGCCTCATTTGTCTGCCACACCTTTTGAAAAATGGCAGGCTTATTTTCGTTGAGGGCTTTTTGCTTCAAACCGAGTGACTCTGTGTACCAGTGTGGTTACCCTGTGTGTGAACAACCAGATAGGGTTATAGAAGCTCATTCATTTCCACGTAAGTCAGCTCAAGCTGCTGAACTGATGGCACTTATGAGAGTTTGCACAATAATGGCTGAAAAAAATGTTGAACTATTTATACTGACGCATGCTATGCATTTGGCGTAGCTCATGATTTTGGTAAACTTTGGAAATTAAGAGGTTTTATATCTGCTGATGGCAAACTTATTTGTCACAGTTCTTTGGTGACTGACCTCCTACATGCAGTAACATTACCGTCAAAACTTGCTGTTGTTAAAACCAAAGGTCACCGCACTTCAGGCAGTGAGGAGGCTCGAGGAAAAGCTCAAGCTGACATTAGCTATTGACACCCTAAAGGTGTCCAGACTCCCTCAGAAGATGGTTTGCTACGTTGTTCAGAAGGCAGGTTAGCTTTACCCCAGTGTATTTTGCCTATTCTTGTCCGCCATTTCCATGTGTTTCTCATGTCGGACATAGGGCTCGTAAAACAGCATTTTTGTATTTCAAAGGTTTCAGCAAGTGAGGCCTATTTTGTCATGATGTCTAACCTATGCTAGAGCAAATGTAACAGGACAACCAGTGTCACATGACTCTCTACCACCTCCTGATGGTCCATTTCAACACTTGCAGATAGATTTCCAAGGAAGGGGGGGGTTCGTGCTCCCCTGTCCCCTCCGTAATGTCTGCCCATGAATTCTGCAGTGCATGATGCATATTTGTGCCTGACTACTTTTTTAACAGGAACTTGCTGCATGTTGTCACTCACCATATTTGCTGGAGACTGTTTAGATGCAGAGGACGAAACATCAGACATTGGTGTTTGGAGCTCATTCAAGTGGAGTCTTGCAGCTTTCTAAGGTAAATTTTGTGACATTACTTTTTTCTTACATGTAGAAATTAAAAAAGATAAAAGAACTTCAAACACAGCACAGCTTTAGTGATATCACTGAACAACTTGTTCCTTTTTAATAACCTGATCTCTCGAACAACAGGTTTCAGAGTGGAAGATTTCAACATGAACAACACCTCACAGGACAAAGGCTGTAATAACAGCAACATCACCTCCCACGAAAATGATTATAACAACGCTGAATCCATCATGTATGTGGTGACATGGATAATCATTTGTATCGGCCTTCCTTTGACCATCTTGGCCATCTATGCTCTTTATTCTCTGGTAGGTACATTATGATGAGATTTATTTACTGCATGCGTCATGTGTCTGTCGTACGTTCTGTCTGTCTGTAAAGGATCTTGATCTGGATGAGGTGGCCAGGTGTCAGGGGGCGGGAACGAAGTGTTGTAATGACCTATAAAATTACAGGAACAATTTCCTACTTAATTATGAAGCTGACTGGACCCTAAACACATGCAGTTTACATGTGTGGCTCCATTCCAGCCTTCTCTGAAACTGTTGAGATTAAACTAATCACCATAGTGAACATGGCAAACTTTATCTGCTAATCATAAGCATGGTAACATTGTCACTGTGAGTGAATTAACATTCAGCTCAAAGAACCTCTGTGCCTAGTTGGTAGGTTGGTTCTCATTCCCAGGTTGTCAAACACCTATGCTTTATCACGCCCCTCTGCGTCTGATACCAAGATACCCTTTAGACACCCTTCTGTATGAGACGCACCGGGCTTTCAACTAGCTCCAATGTAAACCCTCCCACTGCAATATTAGATACTCAGAGCAACTGCTCTAGCCATCCATTCACTCCAATATTAACCCGACTGCGGCCCTATAAGACACTTGGAGCGTCAGTCTCATTAGACAACCGAAGGTGGGCGGAGCCTGATTGTCCGGGAGTATTTTCCTCACTGTCAGTTCCCATTTTAAGGTTTTCTTTTAATCATATCCTCAACATTTCTCACCACAAAAACACGAAGGGATAATTCAACAATGCGATAGGTTAAAGGGATAGGGTAGATTTTTTTGAAGTGAGGTACTTATCCATAGTCGGTGTATTACCTACAGTAGATGGAGCTCTCAGTTTGGAGAAACAGGCTGGAGAAACAGGCTGGAGTACCGGCGCGGAAGCTAAGCAATGTACTGCTGTGGACGGGGCCAGCAGCATAATGTAGTTTAGCCACCAAAAAAAAAAATATTATAATATATAATTATAATATATAATGTTTTCAGTGCTTTACCTTGCCGTCAACGACCTGATGTGCAGAAGTTGTTCTCTATCATATTGTATGATAGGACTCGCTAGGGCAGTGCGCATGTTTAAAAAAAAATCAAGATAAACAACAAAATGAAACAGATAAAAAGCAAAGTTGAAGAGGAGCTTGAGACACGGCAGCCGTCCTCGGCTCCATCTTCTCTCTATCCCTTTAATGTTACGGCCACCAGTTTTAGTTATATCTCCATAAACCATAATTACAGAATTTATTCCAAAGTTAACTGATTTAAATGCTGAATGTTTTATTAGGTGTCTACAAATTGCAATATTTAGCTTCAGCTCGCCGTTAGCGACAGATCAGCGGATCTAAAGCTCTGTCATTGGATGTTTTATTTAACCGCAATGCACCTTGGGAGTCGTAGTAAATGTGATTCTCACGTCAGGACGCTGGGGCGAGAGTGTCTAATTGAAACATCAACCAGAACCCAAGTAAGTTATGATTTAAACTCTCCTGATTATTTGCATGTTGATAAAGAGAGAGAGCAGTCTGTGTACCAAGATAACAAACCCTCTGCAACATCTTTTTTTTCTTTTGCAATGTGTTTTCATGTGAAAGCTACTATACTATATGAACAATATAGTTTTAACCCAAAGTAGCTTTACCAGGAGATTGGGTCAGGGCTGTTAAACTAAAGTTTGATTGCAATAGTCAGTTGCATCTCCTCCCTAAACAATTAATTTTCTAAAGTTCCCTTCAAGGACTAATAATAAGATGTACACTCAAGCAATAACTTTCAAAAAGTTAAATCTGTGTTTTAATGAGGCAGTAACTACTGGGATTCTGTCATTTTAAATGAAACAGGACATTTCATATAAATATGACACTTAAGTAGTATTGTTTGTTGTATTTGTCACTGCTCAATAAGCTGAGTCTTAAAAAAAGTCAATACACTACTCCTTATAGAAACTTGACTAATTATTTATTAGCCAAGATTTCAGCCAGGACTAACTGTTTGTGATTGAGGATAACCCTAACCCACATAGGCTTACACTGTATGGCAGACATGCCTGTTAGTCTACAGTACTCACTACTATCCTGTGGTCCTGTACCCTTCTTCTCTACAGTGAATTGATTCTGATATCAGCGTCAGATGATTTCCTACAGCCTTTATTGTCTCTCAGTCCATCCCAGCGTTGCATGTGTAGTTAGAAATTACTAACAGTAGATTTCCTAAAATATTCACCAGATTTGTATTACAAAGTTTGTTTGCATTCTCAATATTTTGAGTGTAGTCAGCCTGCTACAGTGAAACAGATTTATTAGACTGAAGAGCATCTACAAAATATTTGGTATCAAGGCCCTGACCTTCATTTCCTGCAATCATACGCTAAGCATAAGACAATGGAGAGTGTCACTGACAGTTTTCCTTCTCAGAATCACATCACAACAGGTAGATGTTGGGATTGTAAACTAGATGAAGCGGAGGCATTTGGCAGAGCAAGAGAGTGAACGGTGTACTGACAGTTTTAAAAAATGTGATGCGTTTGATATTTGTTGCACTAAGTGGACGAAATCACATGTGAGTGTAGTAACAGTCCATTTGTCAGAAGACTTAGCTCAATTAAAATAATTTTCTCTAGGGTGGCAAGGTGGCTGGGAGATTAATTGAACAACTACTCCAAATAAAGGATAACATTTCCATGACAGATAAATGAAGAACTAATGAAAAGGCATCACATTTTTATTCAAACTCGTTTTAATTTATAGGCGAAAAGTTGACTCCATGACACACTTTGAATGAAAGCCCCCTCATTTGCATAATAAAGCAGAAATGCATAAAGAAATGTAAAGAAAATACAGCAATAAATAAGTTTGGGGAAATAGGGGGGAAAATGCAAAGGGAAAACAATGCAGAAATAAATACAGAAATTATAAATAAACTAAACAGTGAAGTAAATAGGGGAATTAATACAAAGGTAAATAAATACAGAAGCAAATGAAAAAATATATAAATTTGTCACATTTTATAAATTAATTAATGCCTGCATTTATTTTTGAGATTATTTTTGGTTCATTTAATGGCATATTAATTCATTTATTGAGTCATTATTTGTTTATTTTATTTTATTTTGGTGGTTTCGGTCCTCCATATATTTACAGTATACATGAATAAAGGAATCAGGTTGGTATCAGTGGAAGTTTTTACACTTTGGAATAATTGTGGGTAACTCAAATTACAACAAAATGAATATTCATCATGTCCAGTACTTGCATATTATATTTCCTATTACACAAATGGCAATGGGAATTTTTTTGCACACACAATCATATACTATATTTGGTTATTTCTTTGCTTAGAAATATCTTTGCCTAGAGTATATTGTAATCACCTTACAGAAACAGACCTGAAATAATCCCTACGTTTCATTTTCATTTGCAGAAATGACGAAGCCAAAAACTAAGTTGTGCCCTTCCTGCAAGGCTCCGAACCATTTCAACAGGAAGACCTGCAGTGCATGCCTGTGCTGCCTGCAGGTTAAGCAGGACTTTAAAAAAACCCAAACAGAACTGAAAAACAGAAGCTGGGAATCATCAGTGGAAAAAAACCCGAAATTCCAGCCAGATTTTGAACTCTGCCCAGCTGTCGATAAGTTTTCATAATTCTGATTTAACAAGGGGTTGGCCTACCAGACAATTATATAATTATCAGTCGTCAATGTTTCCGTGGACATTAAGTCAAAACTAACAAGGCAGGTATATACAGTACCAGTCAAAAGTTTGGACACACTTTCTCATTCAAGTAAATGGGAAAGTGTGTCTAAATGTAACCCCAACCCCAACTGCTCAGTGGCCAGAAGATCAGACTGTGGTTGTTCTGGGTAGCTGGGTATGTGTCTGAAAGTGTCTAACAGTGTGCATGCAGTCAGGGCGTTCTTGCAAAAGACTTCCCTGAATAAATAAAGGTAAAGCTAATTTTAGAATAGAATTCTAAAGCTGAAAACATCCACACTCACAGACTGCAATTGTTTCCTGTGACAGGTTAATGTAAACCGTGATCAATCCAACCATTCTTGCTTTCACTGCAAGTGAAACTGCCCACTGCTGTGCCACCATCAGGGCAGCAACCAACCATGATTTTAAAAAAAATTAAATTGAGGATTAAATCAAACATGTTTGGTCATGATTTTTAAATTCCTGAGAAACACATTTCGGGTCATTTTTAACCTTGGAAATGTTCAAAGTTAAAGTCATTTAACATTGTTTGTCAAATCAATGATGTTGCAGCTCTTGAGTTGGTGCTGTTTAGCCTGGCCTGTACACGCCTACACTGTACCATCATCTCCTGTGATGCTAATTTGTCACACCGGAGAGTGGCTGCATATATTTTTCTTCATTGTTGTTCTTCCATCCTCTTTCTGGGCCATCATGACTGCAAGGGCCAGATAATCGGAGACATGATCCGTCATGTTGAGCCAGCAGAAGGGGTTGTCCAGGAAATCCTCATAAAGACGAGGAAGCTGTATGAGCGCCTGCTGAGAAGTAAGATGTCGATATACTTTATTGTCCCCTTAGGGAAATTTTTCTTGGGCTTAGTGTCGCTGCATTTGACAAATTTCATTCTACATTTACATACAGAGTACATAGACATGTGACACAGTCAACCACATACTAGTATTCATACTGTATGTACAGGCACATACATTCAAGTGCCGTTAGTAAAAACTTTAACACAACATATTGCATATTTGAACACATGGATAATATCTGCTTTGAGCAAGGAAACCATGTATTTCATGAGTTTCTTAGGAACTGGTGTAATGACAATCTTTTTCCAGACGGGAGGGACAGTGTGTTGTCAACTAACATAAACATAATTAATCACGGCTTCACCTTTGTATTGTCCAGTACTGTATTTGTGATGTGGTTCACCAAAAACACAAAAAAGGTGGTGGTGGAGGAAGACTCAGCAGCTGGACCAGCGCCAGTGCCTCTAGAAGAATATGTTCTACATCTAGTGCCTGTGTCACCTTCTTCCCCCTCTCAGCCTCTTCCTTCCCCTTCTTCCCTCTCTCAGTCTCCTGCTTCCTCTTCTGTCTCCTTTCCTCCTTTCTTGTCGGTCTCTTGTCAAACTCCTCCCGGCACCTCTCTCTCTGATCCACCTCCCTGCAATCCTACTGCACCTCCATCCATCTTGCAGCCTACTTTTTCCCTCCCAGTAGCAGGTGCCACAACCCCCAAAAATGTAAAATGAAAGGTTGGATTTCCGCTATAGTAATAGGCATGGAGTGACCTGATAGGTTTGAGATTATTTTTCTTTTATATTTGTTCTCAAATGGGTAAGGTAGCTGATTTTGAACACTGCAGACCTCATTTAAGTTTTTATTTGTCGTTTTTCAGAATGCAGAAAACACCGTACCCAGAAAATCTTTCTATATGAAGGCATCATGGACAGAGTTGTAAACGTAAGTCATTTTCCCTTTATTCCTTTTTTTCTTGTAAAAACTTTTTATCCAGTCTCCGTATAAATATGAAGTAGTATCACAGAACTCTGGGTGCCACAAACGGCTACACTTTCCGGCTCTATTTCTGATTCGACGTCAGGAGAATCTCAACGCTGATAGGCTTTCGTGACACAGCGTTGTGCAAGTTGAAATTTTTCGTGGAATTGGTGTTGCCTTTGTATGCAACTCTTGTTTCTTTCTTAACTGTGTTGCTTTTGTCTGTATGTCATGCCTTTCAGTGAAAAGAAGTTAAAATAATGTGGAAACTTGCTCAACATGGTAGGTCCTAACCCTCCTAGATGAATATAAACTGGTGTCTTGGACTGGAAACAGGTTAATATACTGTTGATACAGTAGTTACTACCTCATTTTGAATTCATTTATTTGGACATGTATTTGCTCACAAACATGTTCATTGCTTTTAAGGTTAAATTGTCTGTAGCATGACATATAAATACAGAGGACACGTTTCAACCTAGAAATTCTCATATGTCACAACTGAGGTTATCCTTTTAACCTGTTTTAACCCACTGCTGGTGATGTTGGGCACATGCTGTTGACTCATGATGTTTGTGTCCTCCCCTCAGGTGTATCTGCTCCTCTGTAGCAGAAGTTTGTTTTGTTACTGACTTTGATTTAGGTTTCTGCTTTTGGTTGGTTCTTTTTGTTGGTGATGGGTCCGGTAATCCAGTTTTTGCTGCTTTGTTTCTGTTAGGTTTAGTTCTGATGTTGGTTTAGGTTAGATCCTACGACCCCTTGTGGGTTGGTCTGGGTGGCTTCCCTTCCTTTTATTTTTGGCCGGCCCATCAGCCTTCTGGTATTTGTTGTTGGTTGGTTTATGGTTATTCTTTTACTATTTGTTGAATTTAATATTTTTCCACAACTACTCAACTGTTTTTCTTATGTTGGACCTCTTTTGTAAAGAGCCTTTTTGGCGGTCGTAGCATAATTTGGGGGCTCGTCCAAACTGTCTGAAACCTTTCAAAGTGTTAATCTGGATGTTTTGGTAAGTTAGTAGTCAGTTGTACTGTGTGTTGCCTTTGTGGACGCAGTTTTATTGGCTTTTTGGTGGTAGTGCTTGTTGCTGTAATTTGTGAGTCAGTAGTCGGCAGTTGCGTTGAAGCTGTTTAGTGCAGCAGTGTATTGTGCTGTGGCTGAAGTTTGTTGGCTCTCCTGAAGTTGCTGAATCTCCTACAATGGAGGGGTTTCATCGGTGGACTAGGGATGATCTGCTTTTTATTTCCGACCACTATGAGGTAGCTGTTTCAAAACCAACTGAGAAACAGACTATTAAGGCGGAGTTACATGCTCGTTGGTGGATAAAGGCATTTTATATAACAGTTAGTTCCGACCAAGTAATTTGATTGGACAAGAGGCATTCCATGAGTGAGTATAACAGCACTGGGACTTTAACTATACACGTATCACTCCGCTTTACAGACGTTCTAATAACCATTAATTACATTAACCGTCGTTAGGTTATCTGTCTCAGATTGTAACAAACTTTGTACGTAAAGATGAACATATTTCCACAAATAACATTTGACTTAAATTATGAATGGTTGTCAGAAGAGGACGAAGGGAAAGAAAGAAGCCTGGATACTACAGTGCAACCCTCCAGGTGTGCTCATATGACATCAGCCGATCTAGACAAATTAGAGAAGAGCAAAAATGAAGCTAACACCNGACAAAACAACACACCACCCCCCGATTTCACCTGAAGACCAGCGCATCTTAAAATACTCTGCATCATTCAGTCCAGACAATCCAAAAGGTTTACTGAACAAGGTCTGGTACAATATTCAGTTGCACTTTGGACACAGAGGCAAGGAGGGGAACCGGGATCGTTCATCCTAAAATGTGACGAGAGTTAAAGTATTTCAACATGACATTTTAATGAAGAAACAAAAAATCATAAAGACCCACTGGAGAGACAGAGAAAATCGGAGGGGCGCTATGTTTTGAAGAGCGAGGAAATCCTCTCTGTCCGGTAGCTTCTCTCGAAAAATACCTGAGCAAAATTCCACCTGGAGCCAAAGCCCTCTATCTGAAGCCCAGGAGAGTAACAGCTCCGACGGACAGCTTCTGGTATACCGCCGTTCCCCTGGGAGTAAACCAGCTGTCACAGATGTTACCCAGGGTGTGCAAAGAGGCAGGGACACACACGTCTTACACCAATCTCAAGGAAATTGAATCGAACGCAACTGGATTTTTGGTTTTGTCTTTTGTGCTTTTTTTGACCAGTCTAGCCTGGTCAAAACAGCACGAACTGATGAAGCCTCTTGGATGAGAGGTGAAACGTCTTCACAGACAAAACCAAAAATCCAGTTGCGTTC
>NTHP01000870.1:17947-30791 GCA_003416845.1 Oplegnathus fasciatus | reverse complement strand
AGGAAACTGAAACTGAAACTTAAGTGAGGTCCAAAAACACACTTGCAATTATCTATTATTGCTACAGGTGCCGTGAAAGACAACAAAATGAAAATCTTTGAGATTACAACTTTAAAGCTGCTCTGTGGAACTTTTCATTTCGTGTTGGCGGTCCCTGTGGACAAAGGCGGTAGTGTTTCATCTAACATTAGGTTACATGTTCCCTCCACTTCACTCCCCGCTTCAAGGAGACTACTTCGTTGGGAGGAGAGCAGGCGGCAACTTCGGAGACGGACCTTCAGTTAGAGGGTGAAGCAACTTGAATTCAGCCAGACCAAACCCCAGCGCCGTTTCGTCTGATATTGCAGAAAAATCCGACCCAGTGGCAGGCTTTAAGAATAACTATTAGAAACTAACAGAATTAGCCAATCTTTTCGCTTTTGGTCTTGTTTGCTTATGTAGGTCACGTAGAGGCATCAGTATTAAATTGAGACTGTTTCATAACCAGTTAAAAACTCCATAGAGTGAGAGTAAAGTTTTGTTAGGTGTACTTGGCCTGCATTATGATTAGGACTCATAATGAGCATATGGACTGTAATGATTGTACGAGAGCTGTCACTGGCTTTATTTCCAGACTTTGCTAATTTACACAATCCATATGTGCAGGTGGTGAAGATGTGACGGGTGAGGTGACAGGAGAAGGCAGAGTGTGTGTGGCAGCCACCGCAGTGTCTCCAATGACAGCACAGTCGTGTTCACTGCAGACATTTTATACACAAAAACTATATGAAAATCGTACCTAGTGATATATGCACAGTTTTGGAAGATATTATTAAAAACTATTGACGCTCTGTTCTGCAATTCTTTAATGTTATCTGATGTTATCCTGCATTTCTATATACGATGATGATAATTTCATCAGTTAGCCTGGTTAATGTGGTTGAGGTGAAAAGGACTCAGTATATTCACGCTTAATATCGGTGAAAGGCAAGCCAGACTTTCCTGAATCCTGCCACCCGCCACATCCTGGCATCATCCAAGCATTTCAACAGCTGCGGCGCTCCACAGCTGACCGTGAGTATCAGTAGCATACAGTCCGGCCCTCTGGGGTTGGGGACTGTGATGGTGAGACAGCGCTGATGAAATATTGAGCAGAATTTGATTTGAGATTTGAGTTGGCTTATATCTTTTACAATTGAAAGGTGCTTATGGAATAGTTGTGGCTCACTAGCACAAAAAACACTGCTGGTTTGAATGTTTATGATAAAGTGGATCTATAAGTAACGTGTAAATGTGTCATTATACGTATAATGATGCCTCTCACAGATCCCAACTTCTGCGTGGGAAGTGGCGTACGCCTCTTTCAGGCCCCATTTTGTGCAGACGCACAACATACAGTTGTGAGAGTTCTATGAAAAATACATACAGTAAATATCTCTGACTGCAACTGCTGGGAGAGCAAGATGACACATTTGGGAGGAGGTGGAGTTCAGAACATGTTTACAGCTGCTTGTTTACTTTTACCAATGTTTTCCTGCAGGTGAAAAATGATCATGTTGCTCCGATCTACGTCATCAACCTTCTCATTTCCGACCTCATTCAGCTCTGCTGCATGATCGTTGAGGTGGCACAACCTGAGGATCTGATGATAAATGGAATCTTCTTTTATATTTACTACTTTGGTCTGATGGTCAGTGTTGGCTTCATGGTGTGTGTCGCCCTGGAAAGGTAGCTATCTGTCTGTCCACTATGTGTGTCTGAACATTATATTACTATATAATTCTGAAGCTCCTCAAAGACTGACTCTTGTATTACAGGTATTTGGTCATCGCCTGCCCTGTGTGGTACCGCTTCAGACGAACCGTCAAGGTCTCCGTGGTGGTCTGTGTCGTGGTCTGGGCCCTTCCTCTTGTCTTTGCTCTCACTTTATTCATTTTTCTGTATATGGACAGGAACACTTCGCCGTCTTCCTTCTTCGCCGTCTTCCTTCTCCTTCCCTTCCCACTGCTCATATTCTTCCTGGGTGGGACCCTCAAAGCCCTGTCTGGTTCCATCTCGGTCCCCTCTGATGAAAAACGACGAATTGTGGGATTGTTGGTCCTGGTGCTGCTTATTTACATGCTGCTGTTCCTGCCCAGCATCATTTGGCCCCTGGCAAGGGTGACCAGAGATAGCGATACCCTCTTCAGCCTGTCTATAATGTTTCTTAAGTTGAGTCCTCTTGCAGACTTGGCTCTGTATGTTTTCATGAGGAAAGGGACCATAGACAAGCTTTTGGTGTCTCTGTGTTGTTCCAAAATGGACAGCAGTGATACCAGCAGTTCAACAGTATGAATGATGACAACATGTACTTAGATATAACTAGCTTTGCTAGCTTGCTTATTTGTACAAATAATAAACTAAACTATATACTATTTGTTTATCTTTAATTAATATAAGTTTTATTTTTGGTGTTTTAGTGGTAGGCATGCTAGTTTTTACGATGTGATTCAGAGCAATTATTGTGCAACAGCTGTTGTGGGCTTGGTAATATTGATTTTATTCTCAGTATATGTAATTTTATGTTTCAAATAAAAATAGTTTCTAGATAAAATGGCAATGTTTGCCTTTGACTAACTCACTAAATTAAAACCAAATGAAGGTACAACAAAATCTCTTTAACATGCATTGTTGTACAAATAATGATGATGACAGTAAATGAACAAGTGCCAGTTTCAGGACATGTTGTTCTCATCGTTCTGACTCAGAAATGTGGCCCAAGTCACATTTAGCAGAGAACTACAGCTTGTTGTGTTTATTAATGGAGGTCAGTACCTGCCCACATCACTTCAGAGGTGTTGAGTAAATTTGCTTCATTCCTAATCTTTGTAATTCATCAACTTAGATATACTATAATTTAAAGCAACATGGTGGGTTCAGAAATATTTAATGTACTAAAACTACAAAATATCCATCTTGAGGACATAAGCTTGAATGATTTTAAGTTATTTTAGGCTGTTTCATCAACAACTGATGTGGGTGTTTTTTCATCTTGTATAAACTAGAGGTGTACGTCATTATCTGTATCTGTTCAACCAATAAAATTATCTCTATCTGTATTCGGATAGTAGACCTGAAGTGGGCGTGGTTTATACCGGAAGTCACATTAAATCGGGCAGATGTTGTATTTTCTAACCTAATATTTGTTGGCAATGCATTTTTTTGTGCCTTCAAAGCATCAAATTCATTTAATATTGGCATATAATTATGAAATATATTTCCACATCCTCATACTGTGCTTTTCATATCTCTCTCTCTCTCTTATTTTTATTTTTAATTAAACTAAGTTTTATGAACTGTCTGAACCCCCCCTTCCCCTAATTACATACCAGTAATACATTAACAGTTTTTTACCTGTTTTATTTATTTATTTATTTCTATTCTTTCCCCCTACTGAACTAAGTTTGGATAGACTGCAAACCATCTGAACCCCACCACCACCACCCCTGCCACACCAGGCTTTTGTCTCGTTAGACATGACGCCTCCTCCTCCTCCTCCTCGATGCGAGAGTTTCCCTGAGTGATAACCAGGAACAGTCAGCTGTCAACCCGCTGCCTGCTTTGCGCTGACTCAGAGGGGGCGGCTGCAGAAGTTTAGTGATCACTTTTTCAATAATGTGTCGTAAATCGAACGACTAGTCAGTGAAATCAAAGTCCTATGTTGCAAAGATATGAATTGATTTGCAGAAACACCCCCCCCTCCCCTCGCGAATAATACTGATCAACTTCGGGTAGAATTAATATCTGTTTCCAGCGCATTATCCGTGCTTTCCCGAATAACATATTTGGGTTTGGGTACATCTCTAGTTATAAACCCACCATCAGCTTGTCCTTTATAGATAGGAAGGTTTGGCATATCTTACAAGTAAAACTACTTGTCTGTTAAATTATTAGCTCATGTTGATCATCACAGGCCTGCAAACTCCAGTGGGATGATAAAGGTGACAGTCTGACGATGCTTTCAGTGTGTTGCCGCTTCTGCTGGGCCAAACAAAGCTAACGTGGTTAAGGTAGTTTTTACTATACACGTAATCACATACATTGTTGTTGGCATATGGTGTTAATTCAGATGATGTTTCCCAAAAAAATCATATTGTGTGTAAAAAACTGCTTTTTCTGATCAAAAATCACTTGTATGTGTCTGCTTGGATTTGACAGTTTGGTTCAGCCATATTGTCTGGCCCCTCCCTAACCGCGGTGAAATAGGCAAGACTTCAGAGTTTATTACATATGTTGTTTTTGCTCCCTCACTCCCCTCTGTTGCATTTTTGAAATATGCTGAGAGGGAGGGTTCTAGCAGAATTTGAGGGCGCAGTTACCCTTTGGACAAGGTTACGCTGCTGAAGCAACATTTCAAGTTACAGCAACCAAAAGTCAAGCAGGGTCCTGCCTTCAGTTCAGTGTGTCTGCCAAGGCGGAGCCATTCATTCATGCACATTAATGTTGGAGCTACAGTATGTCATCTGGAAGCTGCTGTATGTAATTCATCCCCACATAACAGCTGCATGTAGACTGTTTGGCTGCAGAGGACAGAATAGCAGACTTTGTGATTCATCAGTTTTCAAAAGTTAAATTTACACTACATTTTTGCACATACTGTACATAAAATGTATTGCATTCCTCCTTTTGATAAATATATCAGTGTAGAGGTGATGGTGAAGTCATTTTAAGGATAGACAGACTGTATTTGTAATTCTACTGTAACAATTAGAGCAAGGGCCAGAGGTCCAAAACAGTCGTCAGAATAGAAAAAGCAGACAGCTTTTGACAGAAGCTGTACAGTATATACTGGGTTAGACCAGTTATATTTAATTTGTTCTTCCTTCTCATTCCTTAAATATGATGTTGGCATGTAAGAAATATACGTACCTGACTAACAGCTTATTTGTAATAATATGATTCGCAGTGTTTAAATCATACTGAGCACACGGATGAGTTACAGTGAGTGGATTTTGCTGCAGTGCTGAGTGGTTGAAGAAATGTCAAAGGACATTTTGATGCACCAGGTCTCTTTGGAAACCATTCGAATTGTTTTGAAGACAAGCCTACAGAGAGTGTTTGATGCTCAAAACAAGTTTTTTTTCTGTAGAATTCCTTTAAATGGGATTGATGTCGAAAAGAAGATTTTAAGATTTTAGGCTATTATTGGCAGATGTTTTGTTAAAATAACACACAGTATATTTCTTGATGATTATGTCTGTCTTTCTGATGTACTATGCACACACATAGTAAATGCCTTTCTGTTTTTGTTCCCTTTTTAAGTGTTGTATGTTGTATTCGGGGCATTATTGAGAAAAGAAGCTTTGCTTTCACTTGATCCTCCCTGGTAGAATGAATGGTGAAAACGTTATTTCAGTACAAATATCAGAGGAAGATAAGGATGAAACCAAATATCAAATATCCCCCACTGCAGAAACCAAACCTACACACTTGCTGTATGTCATGCAGAAGTTATGATGAACACAGCATGAACTGGTGTTTATCAACCCCTTATAAAGCATCATGTATTGTCGGATGTGAGCTTGATATTGATTATTGCTCAATAGGTCGCTTGGGTTAGTGTTGTTAAAACATGACAAGACAACGAATGTGTCAGCACATATATTGTTCCAGACGTCAGCGCGGGAAAGTCAGGAACTGAGATCCCTGTTAGCCAAGGCCCCGTTTCTCCAAAGCACTCTAAGGCTAAGCTGATGGTAAAATCCATTTTACGAACCTTCCTGAAGTCCAGCTCATGAACGCAGGAACTTATTTTCAGCAGGGGGGGGTGACCTGGATACCTGCATGCGCACAACAGCTTAGATGATCGAGGATATTTAAAACTACTTGTTGATGAAGCCAGCTGTAGTCGGGTAGAAACTGTTTTCATGGTGTGAGGTTTTGGTCCTGATGGGCTGCAGCCTCCTGCCGGAGGGAAGAGTCTCAAACAGTTTGTGTCCGGGGTGGGAGGGGTCGGCCACAATCTTTCCTGCACGCTTCAGGGTCCTGGAGGCGTACAGGTCCTGGAGGGTTGGAAGATTGCAGCCGATCACCTTCTCAGCAGAGTGAATGATACGCTGCAGTCTGTCCTTGTCCTTAACGGTGGCAGCAGCGTACCAGATGGTGGTGGAGGAGGTGAGGATGGACTCAATGATGGCAGTGTAGAAGTGCACCATCATTGTCTCTGGCAGGTTGAACTTCTTCAGCTGTTCGGGCTGGTTGCCGCTTACTTTGTGGTGTTTTATTCAACATGTCGTTCCTCAGATGTCAGTACTTTCTCAGTGCAGGGCGTTTGGTTTTATATCCTTACCTTCACAAGTCGATAATGGGCTAGTTGCTGCTCTGTGCACACAAGAGGACACCGAAGGCTCTATTTTCATGAACCCAGTGTTGCGGCCAGATCGCAGTCAAGCGTCCTGCCAAGTACGTCAGGATTGTGCCGAACCCACTTCTGGTAATTTCGTTACCAGGCTTCCTTGGGCACGGGGTGGGATCAGAAAGAATACATTATCACACATTACAGGTGATGCATTTGAGGCTGTGACAATCGCGGCCAATCACATTCACTACTTTCACCTTCTTTAAACACAGGGCTCTCCCCGTCATGACGCACTGACAGTTTGGAAATTCTGTAGAAAGTTTTCCTCAAAAGAAACTTATTGTTGTCTGCGACCTGTAGAGTTTAAAATATGAATAAAGCAGCTCAAATATACTGCCTCACCATGTTTTCGTGCGTAATAATGATCCATACAATGACCATCTGCAGTTCAATACTACTGTAATAAAACAAAATGAAAGTGTAATGTAGGTCTAGTTTTTGTGTGTTTTTTTCCCTGAAATAAATAATAAATACTTTCTAAAGTTTAGTTCAGTTAGATTTGACTGTTTTACTTGCAAAAATGTTTGCTCACAATCTTGGAACCAAACTGTTCCCTCTTTAATCTTCATATTGCCCCATAAACGTGGTCCAGGTGATTGATCCACAAATAAATTGGGATTTTAAAAATAACAGACTTTTGTTTCTGGGAACACCGCTATAACATTTAACTCAAACGATCTCTATCACATCACGTGGCTCATCACAGGCACACGTCTGCCTGATAATTAAAACATGTGGAGCTCCAGGCTTTGATCAGAATCGTTCAAAAAACCCGGTGTTTTAGATGGTGACACTGGGTGAAGACTGACCGGAACGGGCAGTCCTGACAGTCCAGCAAGAGGATGTCTTTTTCATATTTATATATTCAGGTATTATTTTTTACTTTCTTTTAGGTCAGGTTTAGGTCAAGTCTGCATATCAACTTACGGTGGAGTACAACATCAAACACCCCCAGTCATGAGATGAAAACATGGCAGGTCCTGATTGGTTCTCAGGCTTCATGTAAAGGCATCCTAATTGTCCATGAGAAGTGCGGAGCCAACTAGCTTGCATATTTTGTGCTGTGCTCTCAATTTTTAATTCTTCACTCCTTGTAATTGACATCAATTAATGAATTCTGTGATATAGTTGGAGAACTTGGAAACATTGCTATTTGTAGTAGACAAATAAGGGTACTTTGTGTCAAAATTTGAGATCTCTAACACAAACATTTGTGCTGAGACAAAAAGTGTTACATCCGTACTTTGCAACAGTCTGGTGCTGGTTGCTCAAAATTTCACCAGCGGATCTGCAGTGCGTAATGTATATTCGTGCCTGGGAATTTTTTCTCTCTTCCGAAGAAGAGGAGGTGTACTGTAGATTAACAGGAATTTACTGCTTGTTATCACGTACCATATTTGCTGTAGACTGTTTAGATGCAGAGGACAAAACATCAGATCTATAGACGTATATCTATATACGTATGTGGTCGTGTATCATTTCACGAGATCTGCGTAGGCCTACGCCATAAGGGAACAACACTGTGTCCCTTTTTTACCAAAGAGTTTATTTTTTAGTAGGTTTTGGAATATTTTAAGTGAAGAAATGTGCTGTTTCATGTTATTTCCGCACTGTTATTTTGCTATGGCCAGTTATTTTGGGCAGCTCCTCTACATTTTTAACTGAGGTGAAGGCAGATAGTCATGTCAGGATACTTAAGTAAAAAACCACATATATATCAATTGTTATTTTTTTATACTTGAATCACACCATAATAATCCATCCACAAGCATGTGAACAGAAACAGTTAAAATTATTTTTATCAGAGATTATTTCATGTAAAATCAATTTTGATGTAAAATGGTATGCTCACTGTTTTTCACTCTGGCCAGCAGGGGGCTAAGCATTAGCGCTGGGCTACTTTTTTCTCACTTCCTTAAAAGAGCAGTCATAGATTATCAGGAACCTACTGCATGTTATCACTTACCATATTTACTGTAGACTGTTTGGATGCAGAGAACAAAACATCAGACACTGATGCAGGGAACTCAATCAGTGACATCTTGCAGCTCTCAAAGGTAAATTTTGTGACATTATATTATAGAGGTTATTGAAAGGCATAAAATAAGTCATGCAGTCATGAAAATCAATACGCAAACTATAACAGGCAGACAGCTTTAGACTGTAGGTCTGCAGAATACTGCGGTTAAAGCAGTTGTGTTTTATTTCAGTTCTTCCCTTAAATTGTAAGAATTACAAGTGTGTCGCTGCATAACAAAGACAAGAAAGTAGAAAGTAGTAGTAGTAGTAGAAAATAGCTAAAAAGATAAGAACAAGCTAGAAAGATACTGTATTTTGCACAATTAAGTATGAAATCAATAATTAAGAAAGCTGTATTACAGATTAGAATGGAGTCCATATATTATGCGTCCATTAGCAAAACAGATATCTCCATTATTTTCCTAAATCATGTTTTTTATTGTGCACTCCAGGGAATATCAATCAAACTGGTGTTGGTTTATTCGGTTTAAGAATGGCTTTTATCTGTTTTTGCAAATGAACTCTTCATATCTAGAACATGCCTATACAGCCTTTTTTTTAAAGAAACTCTTCTTATCATTATAATTATTATAATTATAATAACAACAATGGTAAGTATTATTATTATTATTATTATTATTATTGTTGTTGTTGTTGTTATTATTATGTCTATAGTTCTGACCCAACATTAATCCACTGAGGTATTTATAGTGATGTTTGTAGTTTTCCAGGAAATGATGACAGCTGAGATCTGAAAAATAGTTTTGTGTGTTGTGACAACATGGTTATTGATGAAAAGTCTCTCAGCAGGAGAGAGTTATGTAACCCAAGACTGGTTACAGTCAGTTAATGATTCAGTTAATGATGTTTTAGTGAAATAAGAACATAAATCACAATAACTTATGTCTTGAAGTTGTAGTTAAGTTTGTGTTTTGGGGGCATTTTAGCCTTTATTGACAGGAGACAGTAGAGACAGACAGGACATGAGGACAGACAGAGATGGGATGACATGCAACAAAGGTCCCTGGAACATTTTCATGCTAAATTGTTGGTTTATTTCAAAATGATGTCAGAATAAATGTCAACAAGGAAGAGTGAACAATCTGAATAAAAAGATAAAATATGCAGATGGTTCATCAAGTGAATTAATCAGTCATGTAAACCTCCTCATCCAAAATCAGGGGGCAGAGGGTCATTCAACAAGTGGTGGGGCATCGAGTGCAGAAGACAGGCAAAACCTCCTAAACCAATGTTCATTAACATGAATCATTACATTCAATTACTGAAACAACTGGACGATGTTCTGTAGCTGCAGTAATGACCTCACATCTGCACGTAAAAATATTTGTATACGTCAGCAGAACTTGTTGTACGATCTGAACCTGTATTATTTAATTAAATATTATTAACAAATAATGTTACAAATATTGAGGAATGACAATCAAAACTGAAAAGACAGCTTTTTTGATTGAAACTGATTTCTCAAACAGGTTTCACTCTGAAGAATGGCAGATTTCTACATTAACAGCAACTCACTGAACAAAAGCTTTAACTACAGCAACACCACCTCCGACTACTTAAAGTACAGCAACATCACCTCCGACTACCTCGACTGGGATTATGACAAAAAACTTCAATTCATCCCGTATGTGGTGACATGCATAGTCATTTGTACCGGCCTTCCTTTGACCCTCCTGGCCATCTATGCTCTTTATTCTCTGGTAGGTATCACTTACTCACTTACTAAGCTGATTGGAGCCTAAACACATGCAGTTAACACGTGTGGCTCTGTTCCAGCCTTCTCTTAAACTGTTGAGGTTAACGGCACCATTTAGTTACCACTCGAAGAAAAACATGTTTGTGCAATTTGTTCGCTATTATTTGGGCTTTTTATTAAAAAACAATCAAGGAAAGTGTGAAATTTCGTAGACATTCGTGGTCCCCGGAGGACGAAGACTACTGACCTTATTCCGCTTTTCCTTTAGTACCACCATGAGGTTGACATTTTGGTTTATAGTGAAATATCTTGACAGCTATTGGATTGCCATAAAAAATGATACAGACATTCATGGTGCCCAGAGGTTGAACCGTAATAACTAGTGATCCCCTGACTTTTCATTTAGTGCCATCATCAGGTCAAAAATTTTACTTTGCCCAATACTTTGGTTTATGACTAAATACCTGCAAAACTAATGACATTCCCTTCAGTCTCAGCTGTACTTTGTGTTTAGTGCTAATTAGCAGGTTTTAGCATGCTAACAGGCTAAACTAAGGTGGTGAACATGGCAAACATTACCTGCTAAACATCAGCATGGTGACATTGTCATTGTGAGCATATTAACATTTAGCTGTGTCTAAGTACAACCTCACAGAACTGCTAGCATTTACTAAGAAAATGATATTGCGCAAATATGCATATGTATATACATGAGTTTGCAGTTGCAAGCATCTGATTTACTAAGAGAGCAGCTCATTATGCAGTCAGCTCCAAGACAACAGTGATATTTCCATGACATCAACGAGCTCAGAACAAAAAAGTAGTGATCTTGACAAAACATATACTTTGGTCATGGATCAGCTGCACCTGAGAAAAAACGGTTAGCTAGTACTCAAAATGTTTCTGACAGCACAAATGAGAGTTTGATAATAAATACATAAATGGCTCTGACTGCAACTGCTGGGAAAGCAAGATGACATATTTGGGAGGAGGTGGAGTTCAGAACATGTTTACAGCTGCTTGTTTACTTTTACCAATGTTTTCCTGCAGGTGAGAAATGATCATGTTGCTCCGATCTACGTCATCAACCTTCTAATTTCCGACCTCATTCAGTTCTGCTGCATGATCGCTGAGGTGGCACAACCTGAGGATTGGATGATACGTAAACTCGTCTTTCATATTTACTACTCTGGTCTGATGGCCAGTGTTGGCTTCATGGTGTGTGTCGCCCTGGAAAGGTAGCTATCTGTCTGTCCAGTATGTGTGTAGCTACTTCTGTGTCTGAACATTATATTACTATCTAATTCTGAAGCTCCTCAAAGACTACGTGTCTGTCTTGTGTTACAGGTATTTGGTCATCGCCTGCCCACTGTGGTACCGCTTCAGACGAACCATCAAGGTCTCTGTGATGGTGTGTGTCGTTGTCTGGGCCCTTGCTCCTTTCTATTTTCTCACTCTCTATTTGTGGGTTCATTCTGAGGTCACAAACACCATCTCATATTCTTCCTGGGTGGGACCCTCAAAGCCCTGTCTGCTTCCGTCTCAGTCCCCTCTGATGAAAAACGACGAATTGTGGGAATTCTGGTTCTGGTGCTGCTTATTTACACGCTGCTGTTCCTGCCCAGCATCATTTGGTTCCTGGCAGAGGAAGCCAGAGATAACGAAACCCTCCCCGACCTGTCTTTCGTGTTTCTTAAGTTGAGTCCTCTTGCAGACTTGGTTTTGTATGTTTTCATGAGGAAAGGGACCATAGACGAGCTTTTGGCCGCTGTGTGTTGTTGCAGAATGGACAGCAATGAAATCAGTAGTTCAACAGTATGAATGATGACAACATGTCCACAGTCAGCTTCATGTAGGCAGAGAAAGAGGGAGAGAGAGAGAGAAAGGGAAGAAAACAGAAGGAGACATGAAAGGTAGAAATAGAATATAGAAAGGATAGAGACAAGACAGAAACTTAATTTTCTGATACAATTTCCAATCAGACACCCAACAGTAGACAAAAGGAAGCATTGTTAGACTCTGCTGTGGGAGTGCTGGTTTCTGGGAAATGTTTTGATAAACTTGTTCTGGTTCACTGTGATGGCTTTAAAAAATATCAGTAAAATAAGTTTTTTATCTTTAAGGTGATGTCTATTATTATTATCCTTTAATCACAGAAGCAAATCAGATATTCATTTTTGATGAACTGAGCTCACTATAGCCGCCACGCTGTCATATTCCTAAATCTTTATTTTGACTTCTTCTTATATGTTTAACACAGGGGGAGCATCTTAACAAGCCTTCAATAATTTTTATTCCTTTTTTGCTCTCTAATAAACATTTTAATTTAGTTGTTTACATTGTCTTGTAATGTCTCGAATGTATCTCTATCCAAAACTGAATTTGTTTTGCTGCTTTTTGTACAAATAAGAAACAAAACTATGTACTATTTGTTCAGCTATATTCAATGTAAGTTATATTTTTGTTTATTTTTTTTCGATTTATTGGCAGGCATGCTAGTTTTTAGGATGTGATTCAGAGCAGGTATTGTGCAACAGCTGTTGTGTGCTTGGGAATATGGATAAAATTTTATATCAGTATATGTTATTTTATATGAAATTATACATTTTCTGGAAATTCAATTAAAATATTTTTCTAAACAAAAATGGAGATGTTTGTCTTTGACTAACTCACTGAATTAAAACCAAATGAAAGTACAACAAAATCTCTGTTGTCGATATCAACATAACTCT
>NTHP01000869.1:329328-343353 GCA_003416845.1 Oplegnathus fasciatus | reverse complement strand
TACCTGCACACACACCTGATTCCCATTGACTCTGCCACTATTTAGTCTCCAGTTTTCCCACACACTCACTGCCAGATTGTTCTTCGCTGTTTCCCATGTAAGACTTTCCTGCATTCACCGTTTGGGTCTCCCGTTGCCGACTCAGCCTGTATTGGATTCTCCTTCATCGCCTGTTCCCTGGTACACGACCTAGCCTTCTGAACCTGACTTTGAGACTTTGCCCTGTGTTTTTTGGTTTCTGTCTGTGGCTTTTGGTCATTGTACTGCTACAGTNACCCAGCAGGATATAAAGTCATTAAAATGAGCTCCACCTTTACCAGCTGCAACATTAAAGTGATGAAAACATTAATGCATCTGTAACAGGTTAATATAAACTTAGCTTATGAATTTCACCAAAACGTTCCCGTTCATTATTTCTCTCCTTTTGGGTCTGAATCTCCTGCCTGTGTGTGTTTTGATGTTTGTGTGAGTGAACACGTTCAGGTGCACACGTGGAGATCAAAGCCTTTTCTAACTGACAAGAGTTAGGCTGCATCAAGTCAAACTCCGCCTGATAAATGTTTATAAAAGTTGTAATTTGCGATTTGAACGTGATCTAATTGTTGTATCTTGTTCTGTATAATATCCAATTCATCCTGTGTAAATCCTGTCGAGATCTGAGATCGCTAACCCAAGTTCTTAATGAGTTTCGTCTTGGAGAAATTGGGCTAATGTTAGAATAGCAGAACAAACTCTGTCTTTCTTCTTTAATTGTATTAATTTTGTTCTTTTTATCAGGGGAGCCAAGTCTGTCACACAGACAGCTGATGCTTTTGTGCATTTGTATCTATCACCACAGATCTTTACTAAAGAACCAGAGGCCCAGTACTGCCTCCTGCCTCTTTATTTCAACACCAGAACACAACACAGAATCACCATCAATAGGCGTAACACACCGGTTATTTCTGCACTGTGGTACTGCTACTTTTACTTCAGTAAAATATCTGAGTACTTCTTCCACCACTGCAAAAGAGGCAGCTATATTTTTTTCCCTGTTTAAAAACTTACTGCACCTCTGCAGCAGGTAATGTGGTTGATGACAGGCAAAACGATGTATCTCGGTTATTTGCTTTTATTGACCTTAGAAACTCATAGTGTAGTCATGTTGACATAATGTACCATGTATCTGCTGGTTTCATATATTGTGTTTACACAGGAAAAACAGCTGTTACTGTAACATTGTCTGTCTGTGACACTGGTGCAACAGTCTGTTAGCTGAATTAAATGTGTGAGAAAAACAAAATATAAAGACAGTTTTAAAAAGTCAAACATTGAATCAAAATGACAAGGATGTAAAATGTTTAGGCCTGTCCAGTGATGAAAAGTAACTAAATACATTTACTCAAGTACTGTGCATAAGTGCAATTTTGAGGTACTTGTACTTTACTGGAGTATTTCCAGTTGCTACTGCTTTATACTTTTTACTTCATTAATTTATTTCACAGCTATAATGACTGGTTGTTTTTCAGATTAAGGTTAAACCAGTGGTTCCCAATCTTTCTGGCTCGTAACCTCTTACGTAAGACAGACTTGGAAAAATCTGTACCTGTCCTTTAAATGTGTCAAAATGAACATGATGCTGCAAATGTGGTGAAACGGGCCTCAGGTGCACCTGTTTGATAAATAAACGTGTCTGGGGCAAAATGAGTCACATGTGCATCTGAAAAACAGGTGCAAAAGCTTTATTTTTGAAATAGTAACAAGACACTGAAACTTCAGGTGTCCCAGAACTCTGCAGCATTTCAAGTCAGGTTTACTAAGACATTGTCAAAAACAGCAGCAGCCTGGGAGCTTTTCTAGAACCATCTACAAACCTACAGACAAATGTACCACAGCATCCAACCCAAACACTGAGCTCTTCACTGGTATTTCTGCAGTGTTTTCTGTTCTTAGAATTGAGTGCTTATTTGATTGAGTTCATTTATTTGTGTGCTACAGTGCCACCTGCGGGTCATGATAAAGTAAAATAGTTGTTGCTTTTCTTCAGCTGTAATGAGGGACGGTAGAGAGCACATGAGGGGGGGATCTCTAGTACCCTCACAATTCGATTTGATTCTGATTCAGGGGGCTACGATGCGATTATAAAACGATTATCGATGAATCTTGATGCATCAAAATTTTTTATTTCTATACATGATTTACTTTTTCTCACTGTGTGACTACTTGCTACTTTTAAAACATAGCATATTTGTAATGATCCATAATTAAAATAAACAGATGAATTTACTTCCATTATCTTTTAGTAATACAACAGTAGTAACAAAAGGAAGAGATGTGTCAACTGGAAGGTGACATTTGCCAACATATTTCCTGTCACAGCCTGCACTTCCTGGTTCAGTTCATTCATTGACTCTGCCACGCCCCCGCTCCACTCTGCTCCACTGCAATCAGGACAATCACACACACCTGCTACTTACCTGCACACACACCTGATTCCCATTGACTCTGCCACTATTTAGTCTCCAGTTTTCCACACACTCACTGCCAGATTGTTCTTCGCTGTTTCCCATGTAAGACTTTCCTGCATTCACCGTTTGGGTCTCCCATTGCCGACTCAGCCTGTATTGGATTCTCCTTCATCGCCTGTTCCCCGGTACACAACCTAGACTTCTGAACCCGACCTTGAGACTTTGCCCTGCGTTTTTTGGTTTCTGTCTGTGGCTTTTGGTCATTGTACTGCTACAGTGCTTTGAGAGCGAGTTTCTGTATACTGCTGTTTCCCCGTGGAGGAATGTTGAGTTTTTTTGCCTGTGCTGTTTCCTGTTATCGATTCCTGCCTGTCTGTATCTTTGCCTGTGGTGGATATTAAAGGAGATTAAGAACTGTATCCTGTGAGTTGTGTGTTGCATCTGGGTCTACCTCCGGTCTGTTATAATTTCCAGCGTTGCAAAGAACCAACAAGAAAAGAAACAAAAGTGTGCCTGTAGCAGCATCCTTGTAGTAAATTAACACAGACTTCAGCATGTTCTGAATCACTTGATAACAAACGTGAGCATAAACAAGTTCTATGAGAAGGCACCCAGTTTGAGTGACGCAAGGACAAGGATAACGTTACGCTTCCAAAGCAGCAGAAATACCAGGAGAACTAGCTCCATCTCACGTTACACTGAGAAGTAGTGTTAACGTCCTTTCCAACGCTACTAGAGACAGAGGTAAAGTAAATGGTTAAAACGACATTCAGTTAGAAAGCTAAGAAGTTAGACTTCACTGTTGCACCATTAAAGTAACTGAAAAAATTACACGATCATTTATATTAGTGGTTGAAGGGAAATTTTGGATGCTACACAGTAACGATGGTTTACCATTAGGCGTGCTATTGTTTACTTCTGCTTCCAAAACTGGAAACCGGCTAAGCCTGGCCTAGCATACTGCAAAATAAATCGATGTAACAGTTTTATACTACATACTACTATGAAAAGCAGTATGCAATATGTAGGGCATATTGTGTTCGTCGGTAGTATGTAGTAGGTGGTTCCGAATACAGCTGTAGCCTAGCTTAGGACATAAACACAATGCACATGTTTTACGTCCGTTACATTTCACCATCCAATTGGTTCAGCCATAAAGAACGTACCACGTACAGCCCGGTCTTACAGAATTGTTACAGGTGATCATAATGCAGAGAATTTAGTTTTAAATTTCTGAGTTTTCTGCTTCGAGACATAATCATTCAAGAGAGAATCGCGATGCATCTAAGAGTCGTTTTTTCCCCACCGCTAGAGCACACTGTAACTTCTTCTCTCAACAACTGTTTTGTCACGCTGTTGCTTTGAGTCAGAAAGAGTTGAAACTGTACATGAATAATTTAAATTTAATTACAAGTGTAATTTACAAGTGTAATTTCTGTTGTGATACATCACATTTCATTTCAGTGGTGAAACCTCAATAAATGTCCAAGTAAAGTCATTCGTGGTTTATACTGAAGGACTTCACACTGTGCAGCTGCTCCTTTCTCATCTTTTTGTCATCCTCTGGCAGGTTTTCTTTCACATCCAGTTTGACATCAGACTCATCTGACGGAGAGAAGAAGTCAAAGAGAAAGAACAATAATGAAAACTTGAATGGGTGAGAAAAATGAGTAGCCAAAATTCTTGAATATTTTTCAAACAGATGTGACTTTACAGCTCTAACAAAAAAGAGCAGTAAAGCACATGCTCATTTTAAGATCAGATCTTAATATACAGTAGTTTGATGAATGGAGGACATTGTTTCAATACTCACATCTTGTGTTTGTCAGCTGTGAACGACCTGTTGTTGATCCTGTAGGGATGAAGACAATCCCAAAGGTCATGGATCAGGTTTAAAATAATTGTTCTTTGAGTTAGCCAGCTTCAGAGTCCTGACACGAGCCAAATGATCAAATGCTTTGCATCACATCATATCTTCATCACAAAGACTACAACTGACTGTAGACACTCATGTTCTGTGTCTAGGAAATAACTAGTCAGTCTAGATCAAAAATCATCAAAGGAGACAAAACAACCTTTTTCACTCTACTATAAAATCTCATATGTCTGATAAAAATTGCAACTGACTGTAACATGTTGCTTTACATTATCAGCTTGCACTTTATTGTTTGAGAATGAAAGAATGCAGAGAAGAAAAGAAACAAAAGATGAAACACGAGGAGAAACTGCACTCAATGGGTAAAATCACTGATTTGTTGTGGTAAAGTTCTCGACCACCACCGCAGAAACCCAAGGCTTGATTCCCAGTAGAGGGACCTCAAATCCCAGTAGAGGTACATCGATTCCCAGTAAAGGTAACTCTGTACAATTGGCTGCGCGGGTTCTCATCCTTGTTGCTGTATTAGAAACTCCTAGTGGTTGGTTGGGGTGCTCACACAGTGGAAGGTGGAAGTGGAGGGATACCTCAAGGGAGTAACACATTAAACTCTCTGTGTTTAGTACAATACTACTGAAAAAGCATGGACTGAGTCGGACCATCTACTGACCTCAGAGTCTCCAGTCTACAGCGTGGACTCTTCGTCAGATCAGACAGCAGCTTCACTCCTGAATCCTGCAGGTCATCTACACTCAGCTGCAGCTCTCTCAGATGGGAGGGGTTGGACTTCAGAGCTGAGGCCAGAGAAGCACAGCTGATCTCTGACAACCAGCAGCGACTCAATCTGAATAAAGAATAAATGATGTAACTTTAGAAGACAATGTTCCTGCTTGAAATCATCCAATGTTTAATGATCTGTACAGAGCTGAAGAGGGTTTAGAATGTAGAAGTTTAGAAAATGGAAACTCCAAACACCTGAACCCAACAGGATGCAGGTTCAAAACTGTAAAATACAAAAAGTGAAAAAGAGCTCTCATTAATATTAATGACGACATGCTGCTTCTTCAATAAAGATTTAGTGACTTCACCTCTTAAACTCTGCCAGCTCCACCAGTGGCCCAATCTATACAAACTCATGTTGTGCAGCCAAACACAAAGAAAAACCCACAGAAACTGATTTAAGATTTGACTCAAGACCCCAAAGTTTCGAAAGATGCCAAATATCTCAGGATGAATTTTGGGGAAATGTGAACAAAAGACATCTACAATACTTCTTTTAGGAATAGTGAAGTCATAAAATCAAAGCATCTTCAGTTTAAACTATTCAGTCAGTATAAGCATCATATAGCTTCATAACAATGTTGAAAAAAGCAAATACTGAATATATTTGTTATTGTCTGATACTTGAAACAGAGATTATTTATTTATTGTATTTATGTATTTTTTTATTATCATTGAGAAAAAAAACATGATGGAGAATATAAGATGAAAATCAGGTGTTTGAGAGGTTCAGAGTGAATTATCCAGAGTAGGATTTTTCATGTTATATTCAGGTTTTAAATCTGGAACTCAACATTATTCTGCCACAGTCAATGGACTAAACCACAGAAGAAGAAAATAGACTTTAGCATTAAGATACTCAGTGTGGATCAGTATAATATCAGCCTCATGTCTGCAGTTTAGTGTCACCACAACTTTCACATCATATTAATCTCAGCACAGAAGTAAAAAATGGTGTCTGACCTCAGAGTCTCCAGTCTACAGTATGGACTCTCCAGAAAACCACACAGCAGCTTCACTCCTGAATCCTGCAGCTTGTTGTCACTCAGGTCCAGCTGTCTCAGATGGGAGGGGTTGGACTTCAGAGCTGAGACCAGAAAACCACAGCTGATCTCTGATAAACTGCAGAGACTCAATCTAAATAAAGAATAAATGATGCAGATAAAATTCCAATCAGATGTGTTCAGGTTTTAAATGTGTAGCTCAACATTACTATGTCCTAATCAATGAGCTTTTCCCTAAAATAAGTAGAGTGACTTTGTTATCGTGTTGTTGTGGATCATCATAATGTCAGCCTTCTACAGACATCATCCAAATGTCACCACAACATTCATACACCTATTCATGTCAACACAGATTAATAACATGCTGCTGATCTCAGATCTGTTTTCCCAGCAGAAGAACAAGTCCATTTAAACCATATATTTACATTTATAGGCTACTGTATACAGTCTATAGTTGGTAAATGTATGTGTTGTAATCGAGGGGTGACGAGCTATTCTGTCTATTTAGAAAAAAGGTCTTTCCCTCTTTGAAATTACACACGAATTCACCAAAAGCTCAGATGTCCCAGTTTTCAACCAGCACTTAAACGCAGCATGCATTTGTGGATCTGTGTGGATCTGGAGCGTGTAAAAAGAGTCTCAAAACTCTGTACGCAAATGTAACCTGATCTGTGCGTATCAGGTGATCTGTGCACACACATTTAACAATCTGTAAATAAATATAAAAGAATGTCACAAATATTTTTAGACATTTGTACACACAGGAAGCTTTTCGAAAGCGAAAATGATCAGATTTGTGAAGTTTAAGTTAAAAATCTGTACGTAAAATATTAAGATTTATTCAGGTTGTGATGTCTGCAATAAACTGTTTTACATTTGTTCAAATTGCTTGGTATTTGTGTGTGGATTGGAACACGCATTTGTGAGTCCCCAAAATCATGCACAAATCGTTGTACACAATTGTAAATCTTATTTTTCACTTGTAGATCATGTAATACACATTTGTGACCATTTTGAGTCGAATTTCTCTCCATAGAAACACTAATGTGTGTGTGCGTATGTGTGTGTGTGTTCTGAAGGATCAATATCAATGATCAGACATTATTCGTGAAAACACATTGAAATTTAAAGAAAACAAAGAAATATTTCTACTTCAGCAAGTAAACTTTATCAATTTAAAACAAATATTAGTTCAGAGGATCTATATACAGATGTGACCATTTACCAAAAAATGATACATTAATTTACTTTAACGACTAACAGTGGACATTTTTTACAGTTTCTTTGAGAAACAGAAGTCTTTTGTGACTGCAGACTAAATTTAGTACAAGAAAAATGAAAATATGAACAAAAGGAAATTTACAACTTTATGGATGTAAGTTATGTATGAACATAAATTAGGTTCAATTGTTAACTAAACATATAAGATCTACAGTAGTAACAGAGAGTCAGTGAACTGACCTCAGAGTCTCCAGTCTACATTGTGGACTCTCCAGAAAACCACACAGCAGCTTCACTCCTGAATCCTGCAGGTTGTTGTTGTTACTCAGCTCCAGCTCTCTCAGCTGGGAGGGGTTGGACTTCAGAGCTGAGGCCAGAGAAGCACAGCTGATCTCTGATAAACTGCAGCGCCACAATCTGAATAAAGAATAAATGATGTAACTTTAGAAAACAAAGTTCCCGCTTGAAATCATTCAATGGCCCTCATGCAGGAAGCAATGTAGAAATTTCCTCTTGTTTTTGTTCATATCCACGATTTGTTCTTATTTTGTTAGCACCCATTGATTTCTGGGATTCACCAGTGTTTTATTATTTTTTCTCTTCTCTTAGGTAAGAGAAAAGTTTAAAGAGTGATCGAGAGCACTCTTACCATGATAAGAAAAAAACATATCGTTTTCACAGTCCACAAATTGTTTGTCCAACGCAAAGAAACAAGTTTTAAGTTAGAGGAACATAAAAAAAAAAAACATGAATATCATATAATCAAATTTAGATTATTATATGTTTTAGAGTAATTATGATGATTGGATTATTAAATTCGTGGGTTAAAGAAATACTATTGATCCACTTATCCCAATTAAGATTATAAAAACCCTTGGATGATATCGCGTTCGTTCAGCTTCTGAATGACTTACATACTGCTCTTAGATGCATCACAGATGTTTTGCCATGCTGTGTTTTTGATTTTCCTGTAACGCCAGCACTGACGCTCTGGAAAATCATGTTTACTTTATGTTTATGTTTATTTTATTTCAGAAGGGACGATGCACATTAATTAACATAAGCACTTAGGTCCATCATGTAAATGTGCCAGATTTAGCCATACAGGCTAATTTTCATCTGCAGTCCCTGGCAGGTTCATGGTATGTAAATAATATTAAAAGAAAACATACAAAAGCACCTAAATACAAACAAATTTAAACATAACAACTGGGGTACTGGTTATGTCATTGTTTTACTATTTGTCTGTGCTTAAGTTTATCCAGTGGAAGATTTTGCTTGTTATATTAACGTTTTAAATCTGGAGCTCAACATTGCTCTGCCACAGTCAATGGACTAAACCACTGAAGAAGAAAAAAGACTTTAGCATTAAGATACTCAGTGTGGATCAGTATAATATCAGCCTTATGTCTGCAGTTTAGTGTCAACACAACAATCATATTAATCTCAGCACAGAAGTAAAAAATGGTGTCTGACCTCAGAGTCTCCAGTCTACAGTGTGAACTTTCCAGAAAACCACACAGCAGCTTCACAACTGAATCCTGCAGCTTGTTGTCACTCAGCTTTAGCTCTCTCAGCTGGGAGGGGTTGGACTTCAGAGCTGAGACCAGAGAAGCACAGCTCATCTCTGACAAACTGCAGCCCCTCAATCTGAAAAAAGAAGAAATGACGTAGATAAAAATCCATTTATAATCCAATCAGATGTGTTCAGGTTTTAAAAGTGCAGCTCAACATTACAATGTCCTAATCAACAAGCTTTTCCTTAAAATAAGTAGGGTGACTTTGTCATTGTGTTATTGTGGATCATCATAATGTCAGCCTTCTACAGACATCATCCAAATGTCACCACAACATTCATACACCTATTCATGTCAACACAGATTAATAACATGCTGCTGATCTCAGTCAAATCTGGAATTAGAGGATCAATATCAAATCAAACATGTTGGACTAAAAAACTGTTCATTATTTAATTTATTACATGACCTTCTTCTGACTGTACTTGGTATCTTAGTAGGTAAATGTAATTAAAAGGAGAGGTCCACATTTGTTCAAGTCTGTCTTAAAGAGCCTGTCTTACAACAACAGCCTCATGTCACATGTCCATACTGAGTGTGAAGTGGTCCCTTCCTAACACAACTACACTGTAAGAAATGACTTTATGAGTTCAGCTGAAACTAATATGAAGCTTCAGCAGTCTGAGTTAGACAAATCAAGATGGTATCTACCAAAGTTACAGACTATTTAGGACCAAGTTAGGACACTGTCAAACACTAAATACTTACTTGATATGTGTAACTCAGACTGCTGAAGCCTCATATTAGTTTAAGCTNAATATCTTCAAGTTTCATGTGGGTATAATTTTGTTTTTTGTTCCTAATTGTACGTTTATATTCATTTAAAACTTCATTGTACCTAATGCGTAAAGCTGGGCTGTTTGGTTGCCGATGTTTTTCATTTGCTATTTTTCTCAGGTCTTTTCTGACCTGCATTCTTGATCAAACCATTTGTCAATGTTTTGCCTTTTAACAGGCTTCCATTTTTGTTTTATGTCAGCTTTAATAGCTGCCTTGTGAAATATCATATTGATATCATCTGTGGCCTTGTTTACACCATCTCTGGTAGGTACAGGTACAGGGCCCATCTGTAAGTAGGATGTAATTTATACAGCTTACTGGGATCCCTTTTTGTGTCACTCCTTGAGAGTTTAAAGAACAAATTTATTTGGTTGTGGTCTGAAAGGGGGGATTGCTGTCTGACAGTGACAGTCTAATTACGGCATAATTTAGATGTATCGTATCTAATTAGGGTATAACTGTGTTTGTTTACTGTCTAATTAAGGACATATTATTTCTAGTTTTCGTCTAATTTGATACAAAGTACGGCTTGTTACGTCTTATTCGTGTACCGCAAAATAAAGTGCGACCCAAAAAACTACATAAGCTACAGTCAGTGAACTGACCTCAGAGTCTCCAGTCTACAGTTTGGACTCTCCAGTCCAGCAGACAGAAGCTTCACTCCTGAATCCTGCAGGTTGTAGTTGTCACTCAGGTCCAGCTCTCTCAGATGGGAGGGGTTGGACTTCAGAGCTGAGGCCACAACTTCACAGTAAGTCTCTGAGAGTCTACAGCCAGAAAGTCTGTCATGACACATGAAATACAAAATATGTTATTATGAAAGAGGACACTTTATATTTAGTTCATGCACTTGATGATGAAACAGTTTGACACTCATTAAATGCAATATGTTGAATGAACAATGTAAAAGGACTACAGAACTCTGTTATAATGTGTTGAAACGCCAAAATCTTGCTGCTCTAAATCAGGGTGCCTGTGTGTCTGATTGACCCCTCTCACCCCTCCTCCTCTGCATTCTTTAGACAGAGATAAGAGTTACTTGAGGAACTACTAAATGTATTTTAACAATTTCTTTTGCTACAACTATACAGAGAAAGACAAATATAAACATATATGCAAACATACATATATGCAGTATATTCTATGTATGTGTGTGTGTGTGTGAATGAGTGGTTTATGTTTGTGGATGGATGGAAGGGATACAGTGGTGATGAATGAATCCACAGTTAACAGTAATGTTATGGATTGTATGTAGTAAATTACTTAGTAATTCACTCAGTAACCATCTCTACAATTACATTTCAACAGATCACATCACCCTGTGCGTGTGTGTAAATGCATATGTGTGCTGTGTGTGTCTAGGTCATTCACTGTCCCTCAGGCTGTGGCATGTTGATATATATTGGGCAGCAAGATATGCCCTATCTCCTTCTCCGAGGAGTATTTTTAGTTTTGAGAGGTCATTTAGCTCTTTGAAATCTGAAATTACAGAGTTGAATTTGTTTAAGCAAATGTTTCTTCATTGAATGTTTTACATTGTAGGAGGAAGTGCATCTCTGTCTCAACCTCACCTGTCGAACAGTGACCACACTGTTTTCTTTTGGTTGCCATGATTTGAGTCTTCCTTTTTCAATTTCCAGTTTGTGGTCACTGAGCCTGGACCTGGTCAGGATCTGTCTCTGCTTTCTACCTCTGACAGTAGAGAGATATTCTGCCAATTCATAATCTCTTTCTAGAGTCAGATAACATTCACATCTACTTTGGCTTTTAGTTTCTTCTTTCCAATGTTCCAAATAGGTTTCTTTACATTGTGTTATAATTTGGTTCACTCTGATTGGTGTTTGGAAAGCAGTGTTGTTGTGACACTGGTCAGAGTGTGTCTGAGAGGGGGCAGTTAGTCTCATCACCAGCTGACATAAGGGACTCTTTTCTGGGCTCAGCTCTTGGGTTTGAAGGGCTTTGGAATGGCGGGTGTCTTGGGGGCTGGATTTAAGGTGATGAAAGAATCTGAGTGCTCTCTTCTGAATGTTAATGGTCAGTTGGTATCTGCCTAACTCTGCNATTTATATACACATGAAATAAAGTCGGACTTAAATTGCAACCCTGACGAACACCTCTTCTCTGGGTGAAAACAGCACACCTATTTTCCAAATACATTGATTTAACCAGATACAATTTGACCCCCTGTCGAAAGCTTTCTTGAAATCAATAAAACAAGTGAATATCTTGCCATTTTTTGTTTGGTGTACATATTTGTTAATTAAAGTGTGAAGGGTATATGCATGGTCGCTGGTGTGGTGTTTTGGGAGGAAGCCAATCTGATTTTTACTCAAGATGGAGTGTTCATCAAGGAAATCTAGTATTCTTTTATTTAGAATACTACACAACAATTTACCCAGACAACTGCTGACACAGATGCCACGGTAATTACTAGGGTCTGACTTGTCCCCACTCTTATGAATGGGGGAAATGAGCCCTTTGCACCAGATGTCAGGAAAGCATCCTGACAGTAATACAATATTGAACAACTTCAACACTGCACCCTGCATCTCTGGGGTGCTGCATTTGAGCATTTCATTTTTAATGCTGTCTGGACCACAAGCTTTCCTTGGCTGGAGAGATTTTGTCTGTGTGGTCAATTCTTCCCAAGTTTTTCTTTTATAATACATTGATCTGAATTTATTACATTTATTGGTATGTCTTTGTACAGATTTGAAATGTGTTCTCCAGATGTCACCATTTTGGATGGGTAATGCTTGTGGTTGCTTTGTATTGTTCCACATATCTCATATCTTAGCGTTCTCAATATCTTCAAGTTTCATGTGGGTATAATTTTGTTTTTTGTTCCTAATTGTACGTTTATATTCATTTAAAACTTCATTGTACCTAATGCGTAAAGCTGGGCTGTTTGGTTGCCGATGTTTTTCATTTGCTATTTTTCTCAGGTCTTTTCTGACCTGCATTCTTGATCAAACCATTTGTCAATGTTTTGCCTTTTAACAGGCTTCCATTTTTGTTTTATGTCAGCTTTAATAGCTGCCTTGTGAAATATCATATTGATATCATCTGTGGCCTTGTTTACACCATCTCTGGTAGGTACAGGTACAGGGCCCATCTGTAAGTAGGATGTAATTTATACAGCTTACTGGGATCCCTTTTTGTGTCACTCCTTGAGAGTTTAAAGAACAAATTTATTTGGTTGTGGTCTGAAAGGGGGGATTGCTGTCTGACAGTGAATGCACTGATAGAGGAGGGGTCCATGTCAGTGACTGCATAGTCTACTACACTAGACCCACGAGCTGAGGAGTATGTGAATCTCCCTTAAGAGTCCCCTCTGAACCTTCCATTAATTATGTACAGGCCTAAGGCCCATCAGAGATGCACTACCTCCCTGCCTGTCAAGGTTGTTCCGACAGGTGATGGTTGGTGTGGTAAATGGGGAGACACATGGTTGTTGCCTTGTGGGTCGATGACATCAGGTTCAATTCCTGTTCATCCATTCAGATCTCCAGTTAGAAGCATGTTTCCTTGGGCCTGGTAATCGGCGATTTCTGAATGGAGAGTTTCAAAAATGTCTTCTTCAAAATAAGGAGAGTCTACTGGGGGTATATAAATGGCACAGAGATATAGATCTCTATCAGTTATGCCCAGGGTTTGATCTAACCTTAACCAAATGTGTTGTGTTGTGAGATCTGATGGCAAAGATGGCAAAGACCCTGAATATTCCAGCAGCTTATACGAAATGAACACATCAGAAACAATCAAAATGAACCTGTCTAGTGAGACAAATATAAAAACACCTACAACTATCTATACATTTACAATACTGAATAATAATTTGACATTAATTCCATGGAGGCATGTCCTATTTTCACTAAAATTGATCCTGGAGTGGTGATGGGGAGGAGAAAGTCTGGGATAGCCTCTAAATCTCCTTGTAGAGGAAGGGGTGGAAGGACAATGTCCCCGGGCCGTGTCTTTGAGGGTCTTTGCAAATATTTTCACCTTCTCTTTGTGTAGATGGAGTCCATCATAGAGGTCCCAGGTGCCGATGGTTGGGTGGAGGGCCACGTGGAAATTTGGTAAGGTGGCACATCCTCTTCTGATCTCCATATTAATGTCATGGATGACATGAGGAGGGGCTGTCTGTCCTAGGCAGCAGGGTGGAGACCACAATGCGGGTGTCAGGGAATTCCCTACTGGCCTGCTCTGCCATCTTCTTCACTGCCTCAGCAGTGTCCTTATGGAGGCTGTGCAGGTCATTCGTTCCTGTGTGGATCACCAGGCATTGAGGGCTTTTGAGGGTCTCCTTTTTCAACAGCTTCATTGCCTGGCCTGTG
>NTHP01000869.1:302592-313115 GCA_003416845.1 Oplegnathus fasciatus | reverse complement strand
AAACTACTGTATCTGTGATCTATCTCTTTAACCAAATCACACACACAGGCTCTTCTGTGTGATCTGCTTTTGATAACTAATATTATAACTAATATTTTTTTATTTCCATTCACTGAGCCTCCTCTGAAACTGTTTGGAGCCCCCCCCCCCCTTAAAAGAGCTTAAAACAGGACAAATAATGTATCATGAATTGTTGCACTCTTGTAATAAGGAACTGAAAATGTGTAGCACACTTTGTAATTTCAATTTAAAATACTTTGATGAACAAATATAAAGTGTATGATCAGAATGACACGTTGGCGTCAATATGTAGGATGTTGATGTGGGTGACACGTAAAACTGTTTCAAATGACCTTCATAGTCTTTACAGATTTAGAGACTTATTATTACATATATTATATTGGTTTACACCGACACAAAGACTGAAAGCATCATGTTCACGTCTGCATGTCATTAAAGGTCCCTTCAGTATTTTTTCACCACATAAGTTTAGGTTTATTAAATTTACTGATGCGTTTACAAATATTAATGATATAAATGAACCTTGTACAATATTAGAAAATATAAATGTAGGTTTGTCTAATCTTTTCTTGTTGGTGGGGCTGCTCTTTTATTTACATCTGAGTATAGATTATACATTTAAATAAATAAAAAAAACCAGTCAGTTAAACCATTTAAACATGCCCCAAAGAATAGGACAAAAACACATCATAAGACCTTCTCTGGGAATTTTGGGGGGTTTAACAACTTAAGCAGGAGTTTATGTTCGGCAATTACACAAAAATCACACACGGTGAGTTTTTACGGCTAATTCTGGTAGTCAAAATTCATGTATTTGACAGTTTGCAGCCCAAAAATGAATTAGAATAAGGAGATTCAGTATTTTTCCATGCACGTTGTGCTTTGAAACCACATGTAAACCATTTTGTAGACAATTAAACAGTTAAATGAATATATAAAATGTGAAGAAAAAATACTAACACCGTAGTGTTTGTGGTGGTAAGTCAAACATTTATTAGGGGGGTTGGGGGCTGTGTTATTGTCGGGTTACTGGACTCATGACCTCAGATCTCAGTATTTCTAAAATCCTGGTCTAATCCGGCCCTGCGTAAGACCACATACCTAAAGTACCTTTGAGTTGTTATTGTTTCAAAACTAATTTCTTTTAAAAAAAAAAGATTAATTGCAGTAAACTATAATCACACTGTGTAAACACAGTATGTTAATTTCCCTCTGTCATAGTGGCGTCTCCTTCCAGGGCTTTTAATTTGAAGGGTACACACTGTACAGGTAAAGGTGTGAATTTTGTCTGACTTGCAGCTCTTCATGAATCCACCTGTGTGGCAGGATTAATACCAGAGAATTAATGAGCTCCTCACTGAATAATCAGCACCATTTAAGTCTTAAAAATGTATTTAATTGAAGTTTATGATCCACAGAGAGAACAACACTTTATGTCCATCACTCTTATTCCTTAGTTTTACAAACTTGTTGACAGTAAATCTCCACCTCCTCTCTGCAGTTAGCTTGAGTAGCCTGTAAAACTCAGCTACCTCGAAAACCACACAAGACCAGTTCGTTAAAAAATAAAAAATAAACAAAGTAATATGCCAAGCTTGAATTCATTGTTCCAGAGTTGTGACGGGTACCGGCTGTTTTGACTCGATAGTGACAACCTGAAGAAGTGATTATTCAAAACAGAACAGCAGGACAGTTAAATCAACGAAATGCTCCGGACAGGATAAAGTTTTACAGCTTTGAAGTCACTCTCAGGTTCATTTCTTCAGCTTCAAGGCCACTGACAGAGTGTGTGTGTGTGTGTGTGTGTGTGTGTGTGTGTGCTTTCAGAGGCGTCCACGCAGCAGGAACATGAGGAAGACTGCGCTGAGGAGGATGCAGAGCGTGCACACGGTGGGAACCACAATCTCTGTCACCATCTCCATGTGGCCTATCAACGGATCTGAAACACAGGAACGTAAATGTAAGTTAAGCTGTGTAAATGTGTTTCCCGCTTCAAACCACTGGAAAAGGCTCCCAGACATACAGGAAAAGCAATACATCTTATAGATGTCTTTGTTTTATTATATCCTAATTTATTGGCTGTTAATTTCTCCTCGGTGTATTTGACTTTTGACTGATTAATTAACTAATGAATACATTTTCTAATGTGTCAGGTTTTGTCGAGGTGCTCTTTAGACCTGGAGATATGTATCATTAGAGAAAAAATAGGTTATATATATATTAGAATTAAACATTTTGTCAAGATTTCTTCACATGACATGATATTAAATACAAATAATTGCTTTTTGATGGCAAAGAAGGCCACGAGACGTGCCTGAAAGCTTCAGAAAACCAAGAGCGTGGGACGTGTGGTAGGAAGTTTTTGTCAAACTACTATTTTCAAGTTCAAGCACTGGAAATTCACCTTAATAAAGATATTAGTTACAGTTTACAAACCATTTTAAAAATCTGTCCCTTGTTGTAGAAGGTGGAGCGAATTTTAACTATTTTATTTATTTGCTGGGCAGTTTATTCTAAAACAAGGTGACATATTTTCTGAGCTCATAAGATGTTTTGATTTTAAAATCTTAATTCGACTAATAACTACAGCTGTCAGTGAAATGTAGTGGAGTAAAACACACCGTATCTGCCTCTGAGATGTAGAAGTATAAAGCAGCATAAACACCATCAATCATCTCTTTTGTACCTAAACTTCATCATGCACTGGCCAAGCCTTTTGCATTCCTGCATGTTCCTGATTTCCCTGGGATTTTCTTCTAGCTGGAGGGGCAAAACAAAGAAAAACCCTGTTAGATAGCAAAATAACAAGCTTGAGACAGAATTTTCCTTTGTTTGGCCCCACCTAGCTTATCACAGCCTACACTTATTATTATTGTACTAACCTGCAGCCAGGAGCTGGTTACTGGAGGAGCAAGTCTCTACGGCTTTCCGCTTCCAGCTTTCCACCTGTAAAGATCCGACAAACTCTCCCAGTTAGACAAGATATTCTGCTCCGGAGGGATTTTGAACGTGTTGTTGGAGTTTACCTCTCTCTGGTTGGGGAAGCCATTAGAGCTGATGATGCGTTTATAGAACTGGACAGAAGCCTTCGGGTAGCGTGGTTTATTTTTGTTCCTGAAGTCCACATAGTAGAGTCCGAACCTCTCGGAGTATCCTTCGTCCCACTCAAAGTTGTCGAGGAGAGACCAGGCTGTGTAACCCTTCACATTCACCCCGTCCTTAATCGCTGTGAGTTGAACCAGGAGGGAGAAAAAAGAGCAGAAAGGTTTCATTCGATCTGAGGAGCGTGGCAGCTTTGTTGAGTCATGTAAAATATGAAACACACACTCAGATGTGACTCAGATATGAGGATGTTATCTTTGTGTTCAGCAGACTTGTTTCCACCTTTGAGCATTTCGTTGATGTAGTCTTTGAAGTACTGCATCCTCCAGTTATCACAGAGGTCGGTGCAGAGCATTTTCTCTGACACGCCGTTCTCTGTCACGTATATCATGGGGTTTCCGTACTGAGTCTGTTGGAGAGACATCACATTACAATCAGGATGCAATACACACCGACATGTTTGTATCATTATCTACTTGTATTTACTTATTAGGGATGTTAATGATTAATCGATTAATTGCAGTTAAGAATTTAACCGATTGAGAATGTATTAACCGATAGCCAGTAGTATTTACGTCTATTGTGGAGAGGTTCGGAGTATTTTTTATTTTCCTTTTATACAGCACTTTATGTTTATTTATTTGGTTTGGTCTGCCTTGTTAGTCTAGAAATGGCAGTAATTGTGGCCCAGTTGACATCGTTTTGTTTGGCTGCCGTTTGTTGAATAAGCACAGGCGGACAAGAGCAGCCGTTTCGAGCGAGAGCCTTATTGTTTTATTATTCTGTTCATTTAAATTGTTTGTGCTTCATGAATTAATGTTTCACATCACTAATGTGCTGCTAGAACTGTTTCAATAAAACTCAAACTGAGAAAAAGACGTGCGTTTTGTATCTTATTAATTATTAATGATTAAAAAATGACGTGTTCAACTGTCGATTAAGGAAAATGCATGAAATTTGCAACCCTATTACTTATACAACATATTTAATCTTTTTAACTGCGTGACACAAGGTATCACTTGTATTTACGAGAGACTTCTTCAATATGAGAAGATGGATACCACTCTCATGTCCGTGTGTTAACTACAGAGCTGGAGCCAATAGGCATTAGCTTAGCTTAGCATAAAGACTGGAAGCAGGGGGAAACAGCTAGCCTGGCTAGCTGGAAGTTGTGGGCGGATGGATAACTGTTGTTTGTCAATAAATAATTACACTACGAAACTCCCCCTAAAACTTCAAGCTGTCATTTTATTTGTTTGTAATCGTAGTAATTAAATCAACAAGATATAACTTAGTTATTGAGAGTTGCACTTAGGTGTATTTTTAATCTTTGGACAGAGCCAGGCTAGCTGTTTCCCCCTGCTTCCAGTCTTTATGCTAAGCTAAGCTAATCACCTCCTGGCTCTAGCCCCGGAGTGGTATCAATCTTCTCAGCTAACTTTTAAGCGAATACGCTTGTTTCCAAAAATATATCAAACTGTTGCTTTAAAAGTCATCCTTTGCTTTTTTTTTAAAGCTTTTAAGCCTTTGTTTAATTTGTCTCTGATTCTTTGTACCAGTTGACTTTGGATGGCTGTGAGAGCCCAGCTTGCATCACTTGTACACCATTTTTATTGTAATTTGTGCGTGTTGTATTAGTTTTACTCCCAGTACAAAAACCCAGTTTTCCCAACAGAAACCTAAAAAGTTTAACTCTATATTTGATAGATCTTATACAGCTGGATATCTGGATCTTACTCTGATTTATGTTGTGTACCTTGACAAAGTTCAGCAAGCGTCTGAAGCCCCAGGGAACAGAATAGAGCCACTCAGAGCCAGGATCAGGCCACTGCGGGTCAACCAGCTCAGCAAGGTCACGATCTGCAAAGTAGCTGTCTCCAAGGCCTGATGGGTAATTCTTCAGGGTGACGTAGCGAGTGGTGAAATGGCCGAGGCCCAAGAAGTCGCAGGTTCCCTTGATGTAACTCTTCTCCTGAGGCGAGAAGACGGGCAGCCGTGAAGCTCCCAGGCCCTGCTGGCCACTCTTCCTGCCTAAAGGTTATAATGAAACTAATGTTAGCAGACACATAAAGGTGCAATACGTTTTTCATACCCATAATGTAGTGGTTTCCAACCTTTTTGACCAGTGTCAAACAAAGAGTGAGGTTTTTTTTGTTTTATTTTGTTTAAAGAAGTAAAATCAGAGAAACTTCTGAAGAAACAGATATAATTTTGTGTAGCCTAAATGTTTTTTTTGACTTCCATTCCTGACTGCCATCCTTATTCACCATTAAAGTGCAGTGTTCATGCCTCTTATAGCATGCTGACGTCATATAAAATTCACAGTTACAGTCATGAAAGTAATGCACCACCATTTTGTATGATGCTCTATAAATGTAGTCCAACAGTAGGTGGCGCTAATGTGAGTAAAACAGATATTCAACACTGAAACAATTGAGTGAAAAGTTATACAGAAGCCCAAAGAGGCTGCTCGTATAATTATCTCTCATGTTCAGTTTTGTAATGAAAAGATTATTTTGTTATCTTGACAGTTTAAGCTTTCTTGTGATCATCAAATCCATATTTTCAATCCTATTTTCATCTAAAAAACAAAACAGCATTTCGCTTTTGTCAATTTCACAAAATAATTTATGAAAGAACTGAAAAATTCTGCACACTGTCGATCACTTGTACTCTGTTTGTTAACGTTTCAGTCCTCAGACTTTCATCTTCATACAGTTCTATGAATCTGGTTCTGTCACAGCCTCAGTGTTTGACCGGACACATCTAAATTCACACCAGAAAGTCTTTAAGACTAGTAAGTTTTACTCTTCTGAGAGGACTTACTCACCTAATATACCAAATGACAGATGCTGACATTTTTCTCACAGTTTTGTAAGATATCATTTAAACAGTGGCATTTGACCATGACGTACCGACGTAATCTTTCATAACCTGGGGGTAGTCTCCATTGAAGATGGGAGTAGCAAACCATCCCATGTAGAACTGGATGTATCTCTCTGCTGCTTCAATGTCCCTCTGGTTGGTGATGTCCACTGGTTCCCCCCAGTCAGCCGTTAGCGAGATCCCAACCAGGCCTGGACACACACAGAAACTTTATCGACCAGCATGGCGGAAATTCATTTTTGACTTCAATCAGAAAAAATACCAAAAGAAAAACAAATTTGTGCGTCAGTTTTTCTTTTTACCTTTTTGTTTGCTTCGCCACTGCATGTCATAGGTGTGCCAAACTTTGGCATGTGCCTGTTTCAAAGACAGAAAGGTAGTGTCACTTGATGCCTGTTTTTTTTTACTCTAGTTTAGTTTATTTGACATTATTAAAAGATGGACATCAAATCATACACAAGCCTTATTTCCATTGTGGTCATTGATGTAAAGATATCAAAGATGTAGGAGTCCAGCTCTTCATAAATCCATTACTAAGTTTGAATGCAAAGTGCTTCCTAAGTTCTTAGTAACTACCAGCTAGTTTTAAACTAATGATTTTTACAAACATTTATCATGCTTTAGTTGCCACAAGAGCGGTCACTGTAGGAAAAACGACTTAAACACGTTGTCAGTTAACGTTTTGCATACACATTCATTTTTTTGACTTGGCAGGCAGGTTCATTAAAACGTTTCCGATTTATTTTGGTAAAAAATGTTCTTCTGGCAGCATTACATTTCTCCTAAAAATTATTTAATGTTGCAAATTAGTAATACTCGATTCAGTCTGCAGAATCCCTTTCTGTCTTCAAAAATCACTTCCAAATCAAAATCACTGCCGGATGAATAAATGTAGTATATAAACATAATTACTAGGTGACAAGGCGGACCCTATCGCCTCAAAGTTCATGTTAATCAGGTAATCATAACATTTGATTGCTGTATTCACCTGAAAGAGTTGAGTTAATTTAATAATTATATTTAAAAAAAAGAAAAATGTTCATCACGAGCCTTCTTCATATTGTTGTAGTCCAAAATCCCAAAATATTAAATTTACACAGATGTAAGACAGAGAAAAGCAGCAAATCCTCACATTCAAAAAAAGATGGAAGCAACAAATTTGGGCATTTTTGTTTGATGAATGACTTAAATGATCAATTGGTTTATCAAATTGAGAATGACACTCCAGCACAGTGAAAAAAGGTCCGGCCTATGGTCACTTTTCAGTCCGCAGGGCACAGTCTTTGTCCAGGAGATGACCAGTCAGTACTCTTATGCTGGACTATCTGCTGAGGAAGATCGTGTGATACAATCAAAAGCTCCAGAGCAGCCACTAAATGGACCTTGTGATGACAATGTTTTGTCAAAATAAAAAAAAGCTCTTAAAGCTAGATTTTGATACAGGGCCCCTCTACTAATGGACATGAAGTGAAACTGTGAATTCAGGGGTCTGTTACCGGTTTGTAATCCAGCCTCGGCTCAGACAGAACAACACCAAACTGGACACAAACCATCGTCTCTTGAGTCTCACCTTGATGATGTGGTGGGCAGCTTTGTAAGCTCCTGTTCCCTTCAGCTTCAGTCCGGGTGCATGTTCCCCTGATTCATATCCCTCCACAGCAATGGACTGAAAACACAAGACAGCGCACTCTAATATCCAGGTCAAACATAACATCATAACAAGACAGCGAATGCACCATTTCTCCTCAACCCGACATACCCACGGATTGTTGAAAGTGATCCAGTACTTCACTCTGTTTCCAAATCTTTCAAAGCACAAGTTGGCAAAGTCGTTGAAGTAGTTCACCATGCTGACGTTCTGCCAGCCACCGTACTTCTCCTGCAAGACCTGGGGAGTAAAACCGAATTAGTGTCCACACTGTAGCTTCCAATCTGAACGTGGAAATTCAAAACGAAGGTTTGGTGAGTTTAGTGCTCACCTGCGGTAAATCCCAGTGGTACAAAGTAACGATGGGTGTGATCTTATTGTCCAGCAGCATGTTAATCAGGTCATCATAATATTTGATTCCTTTCTCGTTGATGTGTTCACCTGAAAGAGTTGGAGGCGAATGATGTAATTAATATCAATATCCACTATCATGAAACATAACATAATTACAATTAGAGCTGCGTCTAATGATTAGTTAAATTGTGATTTGATTTTTATTTATTATTATTTATTATTTGTTTGGTCTTTTAAAATGTCAAAAAAATAGTGAAAAATGCCCATCACCGTAGTGCCCAAGGTGACATCCTCAAGTTGCTTGTTTAGTCCGACCAACAGTCGACCAATGGAAATTAATGTTTAATTAATTGATTAATTTTCTGGTGAGTCAAAGATAAATTTCAGCAATTCCAATAACCAGCAAATAATAAAAGAAGATAAACTATGGTAAAGAATGACTCTCCACCACAGTGAGAAACATAGAAAATAAAATAATAAATCAGTCATGTGGGTACTTTTCAGTCCGCTTGGTAGAATCCTTGGCCAGGAGATGGAGAAACGATAATGATTCAACTTCATGTCCTTCATCAAGGTGATGTCATCCTTAAAAACAAACAACAGACAACATTTTAAAGTCAGTGCATCGTTCAGAAACAGAAAAGACCACTGCGCGTTCAGCTCTTGTTTTTTAAATCTGTTCGTTTCCTGCCAGTCTCTAAGCCGTAACTCTCATTAACAGATGTCCATGTAATTAAATGGACGAGTCACCTTTTTACCCAGAAGCAACTGATTGGCCTGTATTTATTTATAATATGCTTGTTGGCTTTCTTGCCAAGAGTTAGATGAGAACTGCGATACCACTCTCGAGCCAGCCTACCTGCCTACCTACCTACACCTCTAAAACTCACTAATTAACCTATTACATCTCGTTTGTTTTAACTTGCTTAAGGTGGATTTTTATCTAAAATGATGCACAAAACATGTAGAACATTTCCTTTTGATGGAAGCCATAAAAAACATGGATTTGAAAGTTCCAGTGTAACCATTATATAGTTTCAGTGAAGAGCTGCAACAAGGTAATACAGAATCTACTGTCAGTGTGGGATAAGAGGATTTTTCCGACCCTAAAGTTACTTAATTTGAACAAATTTTGTTTAACTCTGACAAACACAAACACTTAAAACTTAATTTAACTTAACGTCGTAAATAATGTCTTTGGGTGTAACATTTATTATAAGACTTTATCAGCAATTATCTTACATTAGAGTACTATATTTTCTTCTGCAAGTCACCTTGAATTTGTAGTAGCCCTCACACGAGGAGTCTCCTGTGTCATTTAAGAATATTTTCCCCTTTTTGTGGGCAAATGCATCCCAGATGCTCATTCCTTTGCCATCTATATTCCAAGCTCCTTCAGTCTGATAGGCAGAGCTGCCAGCTCCCCACGAGAAACCTGCAGAGGAAACAGATTACTACAGTGTTTGCTTCGGCGATGACTTCAGCAGTTTGTGGACTGTTTTGGGTTTAATCATGTGTCGTACCAGTTGGGAAGGTGCTGTAGTAGAAAGACGTTCTCTCATTCTTCGTCCAGTCAAAGTCCTCACTGGCTGACACACACAGCACCAGTGCAAGTACATGGTACGGCCTCAGGATGCACCGCTGCAGCATTGTGATCTTTGGCAAGGAGCTCTCTGTCTTCAGTTACACCTAAAGGACAATAATGACCCAGTTTGTACTCTGATTTTTCGAGATATAATAGCTTACATGCTAATGGTAATATGTAGACATCCAAAAAAAAGTCAAAACAGCTACAAGGCTACACCTCCTGTTAGTCTACGCTGAGCTAGATAAGTTGAGGACAGACCACAGAATACAGATAAGTCAAACAGAGATTCAGAAACTCACGCAAAGGTGTCAGGTGTCCACAGGTTTTGAGTAAAACCATCCTAACTCAAACCCCAAACCTCAGGATCATTTGTTAAGTATCCACTGAAAAAACAACCAGTCATTATCAGACCTCATGGATATAAAGGAAGAATCTAGTTTCATTTCAGCCAGCTGTAAGACACACTGACACAAAACGCTATGAGAGACAGAAAGTAAGCCAGCTTGTCCAGCACAGTCAGGATGAGCGACATTTCAAGCTGTTGTATATCTTCAGTGGTGCAAAAGATAACCAAGATTAAGAAATAAAAGTGGGTAAAAAATGTAAAGTTGCCTGAGAGTCCTCCAGCCAAAGCCTATGCTGTTTCTCTCCCTACATCTGTCCCTTTGCTCAGTGTCTGTCTCAGCCCCAGCCGCCTCTCTCAGAACCACATATAGATGTCTGACCTGCTGCACGTCCTGCATTTGTCTCCGCTGGAAACTGCTCCAAAATGCAAGAAACGTCCCCAAGCTTCTGGACCTAGTTAATGCTCCCCAGTGTCACCGGCAGGTTCGGAGCCAATGTTACAAAAACAAAACAGAGTGAAGCATCCAGGACATTTTCTGCTATTCATCAGCCCACATACAGCAACAACCCCCCCCCCCC
>NTHP01000869.1:266113-279696 GCA_003416845.1 Oplegnathus fasciatus | reverse complement strand
ACACACACACACACACACACACACACACACACACACTAAACTGTTAGTAAACTTGAACAAGTTGCCCGGTCAGTCACAAACACTCAGCGATTCCCTGTAATATTTTCCATTTTGCACATCTTCCTCCATGCTGAAGGCTTTAAGGTTAACTGCACCTTTTTAAATGGAATGAACAGCAAACTGCCCNACTTTAAAGCTTTATTATCTGATGTTTTTTATGATTCTTGTAACTGTCTTCTTTAATTTCTTGTTTCTGTGTTGTTGTGTTGTTTCTGTCTTGCTGATTGTGTTCTGTGAATGTTTCTTGTTCTGAGGCCTCTCTTGGAAAAGAGATCTTAATCTCAGTGAGACTGCCTGATCAAATAAAGATTAAAATATATATATATATATATATATATCTCCTTTTATTGTTTTTTTAATATGCTGCAGCAGTTGATATTTCCCTTCTGCCATTTTATACAAAGTTTATGCCAACTTTTGGGGTTAAGTTGGCGTTAACAGGTTACAGAAAAGTTCTCCTTCAGTTTCCAGTAGAACAAACCAACAAATTAGGTCCAATTTATATTTTTATAGTGACAGCTGAATATTGAGGAAATGTTATTTTTGTTTGAATGTGTCCTGCAGTCTTTACTGTGTAACTCTGCATTTGTCTGTAAATACATTAAAACTTTGCATTCTGAACAAATGTGCTTCCACAAATCGAGTCTATTAGTGCAGCATACTGTACAAGTGCACAGGTGGATATGACAATATACATTTTCTTTCACTTCTGTTATCTCAGGGTTTGTTTTCTAATATTTACAATTATTTATCTCATTGTGAAGTAAACCCTAACCCTAACCCTTGGCTGGGTGAGTGTGGGTCGGTGTCGCTCTGGTTGGGTGGCTGCAGACGGCTGAGTGCAGCGGTTCAGTCAGTGGACCGTCCTGGGCGTCCAGAGGACCAGAGGTGCCGGCTGCGTCTGAGGTTTTATCATGACAATATATTATAACTGTCAATATATTATTGAAAGAGTTATTACAATTACAAGTTAACATCTTTAATAATTCAATAATAATAAATGAATCAAAATACAGTGGAAACCTCTTACAGTGATCACGTCTGTCCGGGTCAAATTGATCACTATAAGCGGATGATTATTATAACTTTATTTCTCATGCAGATTACCATCTGAATGACATTTGTATGTTTATTACATGAATATAAAGTCATGAAACGTACAGCTTCACTATTTTCTTCTAATTCTCCTGCCTTTTCCCCTCACCAAGGGCCTGCTCAAGGGGGCATTATGTGACCGGGCATTATCAGTCCGCTTGATGAGGGCGGCTCCAACCACAGGTGCTTTCCTTGTGCACATTTGTTTTCTGTCTCCATCATCAGCAGCTGACTGTTTCTTGTTGTTTGAGTAGACGACACAAGGCAGCCTGAGGAACACCAAGTTTCGCTGCTGCATCTCGTAGGCTCGTTTTTGGCAGTTTGTCTGGAGCTTCAAGGAGACGACGTTTTTCATTGAGAGAAAATTATTTCAGTGTACACGCCGCACCAGCCTCAGGTACCCAGCTGTAAGCAGACTGGTTACCGGGAGGCAAAGTATCATGGGAGTAAAGTAAAAAAAACAAACAGAATTACCGTAGTTTTAAAAATGTTTGTTGTCATGTATGAAAAAAGACCCAAAATGAACACTATAAGCAAGTTATTTAGACAGCATTTTTTAGGAATGATTCTGTCCCAAACTTTTTGATCCATATCAGCGGTTGATCACTGTAACCGTGATCACTATAAGCAGTTTCCACTGTATAAATGACACTTGGAGCAGAGCAGACGCGCAACTGCAATTGTTGGTTTTTGTGTAGACAAGATTATGGCTTGTCTGCCAAAGACTGATTGTTGATGCTTAACTGTCTCAGAATATCTTTGTGGTTTGCAGCACACACGACAGGTTAGAAGGATTACATAAGTAAGTTTATAACCACAGAGGAAGGTTGCTTCTGTGTCTTCTGGGTCCATCAGGTCTGAGTTTCCTGGTATCTGAAACAAGGAATCTGAACACCACATCTGTGCTGCAAAAATGACTGAACTGCCTTTCTTTGTTACGACTGAAAAACCCACAAAGAATGTTAAAACACAGAAGCATCCTCCTGTTGCCTGGAAATACACAAACTGCTCCCATCTCTCACTTAAAAACATACGTATATAAACTTCCATGTTTGGAATAAAGAAACCTCTCACATGTGAACTGCATTGTCCTTTTGTTATTGTGAACATAAATCAAAATTCAAAATCTAAAGGTTCTTCACACCTGACAAACCTTCAGCTGTGTCTTTAAACGCAGGATTTAGAGTCATGAAGTCACACATTCGACCTGCACAAACTTCATGAAATCACCACAAAATGCCCTTTATTACAGCTTTTAGCAGAATAACACACATGTAGATGTTCCATGAATCTCTATCTCCATCCCAAACAAATGCAGCCAATGCCTTGTTTAACACCAGCTAACAGGTGGTTCACTGGTTTTCATTGTCCTATTGGGTGAAATGTAAGAGCTCAAAATTGTCGTGCTTTTGGAGGAAGCCTGCACAAAATCATACATGGGGCTAATATTTTATTCACTTATTAGGTATTCCTGATGAAATCACTTGGGTATTCTTTAAGAGCTCTCTCAGCTGAGGCAAAATCAAGTATTTTCAAGGACACTCATTCAGTTTCAACCTGCTTTAACACCTGTGATTCCTAATCGGCGATGCATTACTGTATATTGCAGCAAAGCCAACATCCATTAAGTGTAGCAGTGTGCTGCCAACATCCAAAACAAGCTGTGTGTTGAGGATTTTAGGAAATGTCAGACCTGCACATGTACGTTGTCCGTTAACGAGGCCCTAAACCCACAGCTCACTGTCTCATATCAACTTAGAGGGGAACTGTATGTAAAAAATACATAATTCACAGGGTCATACAAAATAACAGGAGAAATGGCTGCATCAGTATAAATCTATACCTTCCATCTGGACAACAGATGTGCAGAATTTCAAAATAAGACAGTTTGTAATTCAATTTTAAGTCTCAGTCTGTCCCAGTCTAAGTGTCTTTTATTTAAGTAATAAAACACTGGCTTGGCTGGCGTTCCTTTTTAAAAAGAAAAACAATGTGCAATAATGACATTATCTTGGCAATGTGGGGGATTAAGATGAGAGAGTCACAAAGATGACCAATTTTATTTTCTTGACAGGAAGTCAGTCAGCTCACTGCCTCTTTATTTGAGCATCTTCCTATCTGAAAGGGTTATTGCAGCTATGCCTTCACATAACCATGGAGCTGCGATACATAAACAGTACAAAAATACATGACCCTAATGGACGGTTGAATAATAAAAAGCTCTTCATGTGGTTTCACTCGTGAGAGACCACACTAACAGTGTTTACGAAGCTATATTTTCCCAGTATGATGATAAACAGCTGCTCAGAGGATAAGTCTGGTGATATTCTTTATTTTTAATCGTCTACAAATCCCAACCAACAATGAATTGATCCCACAAACAAGAACTGTCTAATATATTTTATTCCTCTGTGGCAGAGCACCAAATGTGTTTTAATCCGCCACTGAAAATAGTTCCCCCCAAAATGGACTATTTCCTCCTGCAAGTAACTTTTGTTAAAAACTAACAGCACCCAGCTAATTTAGGAAATTACTAAAAAAATGAAAGTATATATTTATGAACTTTTAAAGATTTAAAAGATTTCCATCTTCAGTGGGAAGCAGTGGGCTTGGAGCTGGGAGTCGGGAAGCCAGAAAGTATTGAGACAGACTAAAACATTGTTGGTTTTGGTCTTTTCATGGGATTTGATGACCACAAAACAACACAAATATAAAAAATCAGCAGCCTTATCCTTTAAGATTGTACAAATGCAGTAAACTTACCAAACATGTAATTGAAATGTGGAATGAGCCAAATAAAGTATTGAATTATCTAAAATACTGAAGGTACAGACAATCTTTCAAGCAGTAGCTGGTAATAAAACTGATTTTTTTTAATAGCAGCTCTTTCAGTGTTTGTTGTTGAAATCAGGAAATCACACTGATGTGAGTGTGCAACAAAATGTTTTTTGAAATACCAAAACCTGTTATTTTTCTATAAGCCGATATAGATGTTCACGTTGCAATAGTCTGGTTTTTATGAAACGTTCATGATACTTTTTAATCAGTTGTTAATTTAACAGAAGTGACATATTCCTAGAAAAAGAGAAACACAAAAAAGCCAACTCCACAATGGGCGAAACTATGGCAGTGAAATCAGTATTGATCCATTACTGATTTTTATTCAAAGGTGCTTTCTAGAGCTGCAACAATTAGTCGATTAATTGATCGACAAAAAGTTAATCTGCAACTACTTTGATTATCGATTAATCGTTTTAGTCGTTTTTCAAGCAAGGGTGCCAAAAACATTGGCTGTCTGATGCTTTTGTTAGTCATGTATTATAGTAAACTGTTTACGTTTTGGACTGTTGGTCGAATAAAATGAGCAATCTGAATACGTGTCCTTGGATTGTGGGAAATTATAACGTGCATTTTTCACTATTTCTAAATTCAATGGACAAAATGAATCATTGAGAAAATAAGTGGCAGATGAATCGATAATGAAAATAATGGTTAGTTGCAGCCCCAGTGCCTTCAGCCAATTCCCATCTCTAAATACAGATACAGACGGGTGACAAATTAAAGGAAAAACCTGAATAAATGTGGAGGAACAAATGCAGATTCTTGCATACAGAGCACGAGGGTTCACTGAGTGGCTTGATGGTTATACAAATGATGTGAATCATGTTAGAGCCTTCACAGTCACCACATCTCAAACCAACTGAACACCGGTGAGAGACTTCGGACGTCAAAGCACCAACAGTGAGAATATCTTTTGGAAGATGTTCTGTTCATCCCTCCTGTGGAGTTCAGAGAATCTATAACAAGAAGCACTGAAGCTGTTCTGAACACCTGACTGAGACACTTCATGTTGGTTTTTCTTTGAATTTGTCACCCACCTGTACATACTGTAGGTGTATCCCAATTTCTTACCATCTTTAATTTGTACTTTAATTTTAAAACTCAAAGTTAAATCATACAGTAAAAAATCTATTTAATCCTTGAACTGACTGGCAGTGTTACAGATTTAAGTCAAAAACATCATCAGTGTATAAAACATCTGGAGACACTGCTAGCAGAGTGCTAACAGAGAGTCATTAGCACTCTGCTACACTTTCATAATAAAACCTCACATCAGTTACTGCTTCGCTTCTGCTTTAACCGTCATTCTGAAATTCACTGTTTTTTTGCGTGTTGTTTTCTGATCCGAAACAGATAAACAGGAGACAAACGATGACCCAGCATCTCTGGCCTTAACATTTATTCTGCAGGTATTCTGGAGAGCGGATGGCTTTGATAGTCTGTAAACAGAATCAGTTGCCATTTTGGTTCATCTGAAGATACTCATTGTGCAGTTTCTCCTGGGCCTCGTAGAGCTTGCGCAGCTTCTTGGCTTGTCCTTTGCTCAGCTCCTTCCCTTCAACATCGTGAGTGGGGAAACCCTGTAGACAACAACAACAACAACAACAACAACAGAGAAACAAGTATTAAGTTCGTTCTGATCAGTCAGTTTCTTCCATCTTAATGTGAATTAAGCCAATTCTCCAGTCAGGTGCCATTAAAGCACTGCAGAAGAAGAAGGAGCAACGAGATGGGTGAGCAACCAAAATCCAAAATCACACTGAGGAGCGATACTGACTCACCACCGGCTTTGTTTATGTTTTTACTGCTGTATAAACTGTCGGTACAGTGTGCAGGTCAGTCATAGAGGTGACGTGTGAATGTGTAAATTCGCCTTAATCAAACTACAAGAACACTTCATCTGGAAAGAGCAACATGCTTCAAATATTCCTTTTGTGAAAAGCACGTGTGGGATTTACCGTTTCATCAAATTTGGAATACTTGTCCGTTTCGGTGCGAAACATTTCACATGGAGGGACCTTCATCTTTGCGAGTTTAGCCATCTGAAACAGCAAAAGAAACGAGTAAGTGTACGCGCTCGTTATCAGAGAGACAGAAGAAGAGGACTAAACCTCCACATGGAATCATCTGAGTGACCTCTTGTTCTTGTTTCCTTCTGGCAGCTTCTTCCTTCTTCATTTTCTTCTCTTCTTCCATCTGTGAAAGAAGAAAACAATTCGTTTCCAGATAATCTTATAAATAAAAGTTGGGACATTTCAAAATTACTGCTCAACAGACCAGTTTTTTCTCAAACCCATCGATGCCATTTGAAGGGGACTGTTCTCACCTACAAATGTGAGGAAATGCTCGCAGGCTTACAGTAAACAAACTGCTCCAAAGGAGGAAATCCTTTGTGTTTTTATTATTTGCGATAGCTTTGTCATCACTATGAGATCATGTCAGTAATGTGGGTACAAGTAAAAAAAGGCTTATCCACTCCTCCCTCACCTTCTTCTTCTCCTCTCGCTCCTTCAGTAATGTCTCCCTGTCCACCAGTTTCACCACTGTAGGCAGGCCTGTAACACAGTCACTTTGTTCCATCAGGTCATTCTCACCGTGGGACTAGAAGCCGTTTTATTTTCCTGTCCTTCCCTTTTCCAGCGTTAACCACTTCTTTACAATTATTGAAAAAAGTATTACAGTGTCGATCCGAGTTTTTGAACCTTTTCAATCACGACCTGGATGCCCGAGTCGCTCATTTTGACAAAATGACCCGCTCATGCTTATTTAACCTAACCTGGTACAAAATACTGAAGTGATGAGCATGAAAACGAAGCTGTAACAGACAAAGCTAAAACTCTTCTCATGCTTATTTTGGTTTTAGAGGACAGAATACTGAAGTTTTACCTTCATGATCTTCCAGTCGGACTCCCAGCTCTGGTAACGTATCATTACGGACAACATCGCACAGCTGCAGCAACTCCGTCACTAGACATGATCAAAAACTTTAATTAGACCCTGAAGGAACTCTGAAGGTAAAAAGTGTTTCCACCTTCTCTGATTCAACACTAACAGGAGGTAAAAGGAGAACAGAATTATTAGCTTCTTTTGGACACTCAAAGTAAAAATACAACTTCTTACCTTTCTGCTCCCGGGCAATTTTTCGGACGCCCTCTCTGAAATCTGACAACACTGTGAGGTACGGCATCACGGTGCTCTCCAGCTGGAAAACACAGAAGCAACAATATTTTACTGCATGGCACTTTAATACTGTTGCTATGATATTTTTTTTAGGGAAATCTGTTTTGACGATATAAACAACAGATATTTAGTCGTTCAGAAGAAGCGAACCCTAAAAAGCTGGATGAGGCAAATGCAAGGTGTCAGGATGGCTTTTTATTTGCTAAGACAAAGAGAGCCAAAGCATTGCTAAACTGACTTAGTATGGGATGTCCGACGTCTGTGTTTGATGCAAGGTGAAGTCAGCTTAACAACAAAGGTAGTGAAAACCTAGAAAAGTGTCTCTTTACTTACGTCAACGCTCTTGTCTTGTCCTCCCATTGGGAAGCCGATGGACTCTGATTCTTCAATGGCACCGAATATCTAGACGACAACAAAAGCCTCATGTGAGTGGGTTTAATGCTTTCACTGCTTGTATAATATAGTACATTACTACACAGTACATTACTGTGTTTGTCTACAAGAAAACTCAATTTTCTTGTCAAGTCAATTAAATCAATGAAAACATGTTTAAATAAACAAAATCTTAGTGCCCGCTCTATCCTTTTGGTTATTTGAAGTAAAAAATAGGCCTTTCCATTTTATGATTGTTTAACTACATGGCCCGAGGGTCCAGCTTACACTGCATCTACATCTGCATCTGGTGGTTTCTACGTGATCTGTTCCCACCCTGTGCAGACAAGTGGGTGCGTTTCAAAACTTTACGCTTCTTTGTATTGATCTTTTTTTTATTGCAATTATTGCTTCTGCTGTTTTGTTATCAGCTCACATAAACTCAATGTCATAATTACCATCTCACGTGCCCCTTTATGGAAACTATCTGTTGCAGCAGGGGTGAGTTTTGTAGCTACGCAACCAGCAGCACAGAGGTCAGGCCAGTGCCGAGACGTACAACGCTCCATCACAGCTGGGTGTGGCCACAAGTAAATGTGTGTTGTGTGGTAAGAAGCGTGGCAGACTTGAACTTTCAATCCACAGAGGTCAGTGTAACCACGCGAGATTTAGTGGAAAGTTTCTCTTTCGTTCTCATCAGTGTTAAACACAGAAACATTAACTGTAATAATCAGATGGATCATAAAAGCAGCAGTAAAACAAGCTCACCTTTAGCATGTTGGTGAGATACACGGCGATACTTTCCATCAGCATGCGGTTGGGCCTCAGCTTGGCGCTCTTCCTGCTGGCGATGTAGCTGTTGCTCTGGCCGACCAGCACCCTCATCTCCTCCATGGCGGTGCGAGTATCCACATTGTCGCACAGAGCCTTGTGGATGGCAGACTTCCTGTCGTAGAAACTGGACAACACAAATGACCCATTGGCTTTTAGTCTGTTTTAACTGCTTCAAAAGTGCAGATGAGTCCTGAGACAGTGACGAGCTCCGTGCTGCCCACAGTGAGTGGACAGGTAGGTCTTTTTTTTTAATAAAAGTTAATGGGAAGATTTCAGGAGGTTAAACCTGTTGAAGAGGTTCCTCCGCTACAACTGAATGTCTCATGCATCACTCCCATCTTTACTCTCTTACCTGTTGTTGAGCTCCACCTCTGCTGCCTCCCACTTCTCAAACCGGCCGGTGATGTCAGTAGGAGTGCGCAGTATGTCTTTCACGTTCAGGAAGAACTCCTGTGGCACAAAACAGGAGATTAATACGAATAAGAGACAAACCTCGAGATCTGCACCACCTCTAAACTAAAAAAGGCCCATCTGTCATATCGTCACCTACATTCATGAACTTCTCGTACTGGACGGCTGACTCCATTGTGTTGGAGGAGTAGTCCAGGGTGTCTTTCCAGGAATGCATCAAGAAAGCCAGACGGAGCTGGCGAGCTGCAGGAGGACGAAAACAAACAGACGGTTAAAACAAACTGCCGCCATTTAACTGACGCAGTTACAAAACACTGGTTACAGAAAATCTGACTCTAAGCAACGTTTTAATCGTCATTAATCAATGATGTGTGAGACATTGTGATGAGAAATCGGTTTGACACTGGCTGACGAGTTGTTGCTGCTCTCTGCTGGACCTTGAGGCGAGTGCGACAAGGTTGTATCAATGTCCACATGAAGCTCTGACACCATTTCCTAAACCTGACGCAAACTACCATCACAAGCGAAGGCCGTATGTGAGAATATATCGGTTAAATAGCCTGATGTTGTCAGCTTAACAAAAAGCTCAGTGATTTAATGAGAAATGATGAAACACTGTGGGAGATTCTTGGTAAACTTTAAACTCCTCTGACTTGATTATTTCTGTAAACAGATATAAATAATATAAACAGGCCTATTTAATAAGTACTATTCATATCGCACCGGACAGGAGCTGCTGTGAGTCATTACAAATCAGGAAAAACACATATTCCACTGAGGGAAACAGAAAAGTAAAATCATGTGAGGAAAAGGCCGTCACATCGCTGCTCTTTAGTGTTGTGGTGCTGAACGGAGAGATACTGGCTGTTTGTAGAAATGTCCATTCCCTCCTCCCATAATTCGCTTCTCTGAACAGAAACACCTTAAAATACCCGAATGAGCCTGAAAACTCAATTTTCAGCCGTGTCGCCTTTCTTTCACTTTACCTGCCCAAAACGGTCCATCTAGTAAATAATGCAAATAAAAGCAAATAAATATCCCCCATAATCTGATATAATCTGTCCTCAAATGTTGAAAATCTGTAGAAATTCAACACTAAATATCCACCAAAAAAACTGTCAAAGTTTTCATCACATTTATTTACTTCTTTTTGCCAAATAGGGACAATTATATCGTACATCATAATTCATTTTAAACTTAAATCTTGACTCATTCCTCCGACACACTTTGTGTATCTGGATGCCAGTAATATAAAAACCTGAATATCTTCTATTATTGGCTTCATGTTTATTTAATTTGGCTGACGGAAAGTATTTCATTCTAACCTGGTGACGTAAGTGACTGAGAGTATCTGAGAGTGAAACTAGTTTTCAGTGTCACTCCGGTTAAAGTGAGGTGTGAAAAGATCAATACAAAACCTTTCGAAACATCAAGTCTGTGCATATATTTTGTAATGTGCAACACCGTTTGAAAGTGTGTGCGTACTGTAATAATGCAGTATATTTCTCTAACGACCTTCAGTTTAGACGGCAGATGGAACCATTTTCATAATAAAACAGGCGTCTTCAACATTAATAACATCAAGCTGAGCCAGATGAGTCACCTGTATTCTTTGCCAGGGCGTCTTTAATAGTGATGAAATTCTTCAGAGACTTCGACATCTTGCAGCCTGCGATCGTCAGGTGCCCGGTGTGCAGGAAGTATCTGACCCAGTGATCATTCTCAAAGAAAGCCTGTGAGGGAAAAAACCGAGATCACGGTCAAAATCTGTATTCTACTCTCTCTTTGACTGGAAATGGCTTTGAATACGTTAAAGTTAATCATCTTTAACTGCTGTTTGAATGTTTTCTGTGCATTCTTTATTATTATTATGAGTAGTGTGTTTTATGATCCATGTTTCAAACTTGGGCTAGTTTAAGTACAAACAAGAGCAAATATTGTCAATAACTGACAATCAAAGACTTTGCTTTTGTACCTCAGACTGAGCCAACTCGTTGTCGTGATGGGGGAATCGGAGATCAAACCCGCCGCCGTGGATGTCCATGGACTCTCCCAGGATGGAGCCAGCCATGGCCGAACATTCAATATGCCAGCCGGGCCTTCCCTGTTACAGCATTCAGAGGAACAAAAACAGTATTGCATCAATCACATCAAAAAGTTCCTAATTGTTAACTCTCTCTGGAATAAACCTCCATCTGTCTTCCCGTTGTGGAAGTTGTGTTATTAGTTTAACAAAATACATTAAGAATGAACTCTCACCTTTCCCCATGGAGAGTCCCATGAAGGCTCTCCAGGCTTGGAGGCTTTCCACAAGGCAAAGTCGTTGGGGGACTTTTTCTCACTTAATCTGTCAGCAGAGATGCTCAGGTCACCTACAGGGATACGAGATGCAGAGAAGGTAAAAAAAAACAAACATAAAAGGTAATCTGACCAACATGACCATAGCAACTGACAGTTAGATAAGGAAAACATCTTCAGCATTCATGTTAAAGCCCCTATGTGCAAGATTTGAACATTTCTGGCTTTGGCGACTCCTAGTGGTAGCATCAAAGACGATGCATCACAGCGTACAGAACACTGCACCAGTTTTCACCTGGGTTGTTTCATTTTTCCAAAAATAAAAAAAACCTTCTGCCATCAGAATAATTTGAAAGCTGCTATAATCATATTAAAACTTCTACACACGTACCTTCTCCCTCTTGTAAAGCTTTCTGATCTCCGACTGCCTCTGGCACCAGTTTGGCATACGAGTGCTGCGGGCTGCCATCAAACTTCGAGGTGTTAAAGTACACAGAACCGTTTGATTCATACCTGCAGACATCAGAAAACCAAATAATTAAAACTGCACCGTTGTAACTGACAACGTGGGTGTAATATGAATGATTAACACTGGCAGGTTCTTCCTCACCCATAACCGTTTGAGACAACCTTCTTCACAAACTCCACAATCTCGGGCACGTATTCACTGACTCGAGTGAGGACGTCTGGAGGGAGAACCTGGTGGTCAGAAAGACAATTTATGCACAACAACAACAACAACAATATAACAATATTCACTACATGGTACTACAAGTATCCCAAACTGTTGCCACAAACGAAAATATGATTGTATGCAGATGCAGTCAGTGGAACTGAAGACAGTGGTGTCCACATACTTGTGGCCATTACTGTGTATATTTAGAGAGTTCTACATTAACGATATTTTTTTGCCTGTAAATTAAGAAACATATTTTTAAAGTATAATATAAGCTGACAAATATAGAGGGGATTACTGTATTTAGCCCAGTTCACACAAATAAACACCTTTAAAGTCTCAAGATGCGACTACTACATACAGTCATTCATCTTGTGATGCTCCTTGTGTTGTTTGACCAGGACCTTAGAAAACAGTTTGCTTTCCTTCTACTTACGCTCAGGGCTTCCATGTCTTTATGGTACTCTCCCTCCCAATACTTAGGGAGGATGGAGAAGATTGAATTCTCTGTGACTTGACTTCCGAACTGCTTGTCCAACCAATCGGCCAGCAAGTCCTTGGAATTCTCCAACAGCACCTTGGAGGAAAGAAAGAAAAATGACAACCTGGAAATCTGTAGTTTTTAAAATAAATTTACGTATCAATACGTATTGTTTATTTTTCATGTCACTGCTTTCCCGGCATGTTTACCGATCAAAACTGACAGAAGAAATATAAAATATAAATATAAATATGAGGTTGAAAATATCATGAGAGATACTGTGAGTTCCAGTCCAAATGAGACTAAATTAAAAGACATCAATTGTTCTTCTAACACTGAATAACAGTCATATTGTACATATTGTCTATGTCTATATCTTTATTTTATTTAATAATATTTTTTCATATTTTTATTGTCTATTTTTATATATTTAAGCTGCTTCTGACTCGCACTACTTGCTGTCACCTTTTCCTTTTCTTATATTTTCTACTTACTATGTTTATATGTCAGGCACCAATATATCAAGTCAAATTCCTTGTATGTGCAAACCTACTTGGCAATAAATTTGATTCTGATTCTAACAAAATGTTGAACTATTCATTTAATCCAAGCCTAAAAGGTGAAAAGATGAGAATCACAAAGAGATCATTAGTATCATCCTTCTTTCCCAAGATAGATTCACAGTAAGGGACTAAAGTGTCTGCTCAGCCTTACCTGGGCCAGAGGTTGCACGACGTCATCTGCTGCTTTGCCCTCCATCGCTGCCTGCAGGGGCTGCAGAGCGGCTGTGACAGCAGCATCCAGCCTCTCCAGCATCTGCTTCTTATCTGGGTCTGTCGTCTCAGCCAAATAGGCCTGAAAGGGCTGAAGACAGCGAGATGAACACATGAGTGAGGATTGAAATGAAAAGACGGAAACCTACAGGTAACCTTCAGGTAGTCTGATGTCTTCAAGTAGAGATGCACATTAAATTGTATTTTAGGCTTCTACAGTCATCAGAAGATATCGATGCTGTTGCTGTTGGTTTGTTGTTATTAAGCTCAATTTCTTTCTTTTAAAAGACACAAATGTTTATTTTCATTCAAAGACTTTTGCATTCAATGCAAGATTAATTTATGGGTTTACCAAGAACAACATGGGAGTGAACGCAGTTTGTATCAGTTTAATGTTCAAGTCATTTTGTTGCCAAACATGGATTAGTAATTCAGGAGAAAAATAATCTTAGTTCTTAAGTTTGCTCTAATATGAGTAGATTTTTTTTTATTCACTCCTCCTCTGTATTATTTTGAGAAGAGGATCTTTAATGATGTGTAGCTACTGACAAACTGCAGTTAT
>NTHP01000869.1:232616-249093 GCA_003416845.1 Oplegnathus fasciatus | reverse complement strand
GTATAACGAGTAGGATTTTCCTAAAAAAACAATGTATAGACTGAAACAAAAAGAATCCCTCTCAAACATCACTTATGACCCACTAGATGTGTGGTGGTGTCTGTATCTGCAGAGACCCTGCCCTCTGCTTGGATTTTCTTATTTTGCTGTGTTCAGGACGTTTCTGGGCGTCAACCTTTGGACAGTGGTGTGTAGCCCCCAGCCAATAACAGCGCACAGGTTGTGAAGGGCGGGACTTTATAAAAACGTAGCGACCAGTTGCCAGATACCTACTCGTTATACCTTTAATGTATGAGTTTGGAGGTATCGCTCATTTGTTTTCTCTGTGGCTCAAGAAACTTCTCTCTCAATGATTTTGTTTAAATCCAAATTAGAAATCGATCACAAAAGAAAAAGATGAATGTGACTGCCTTTCTATGGCAACAGAATTCAGCGTTTCCCTTTGTCCTTGAAGAATCAGGCTGCAGTTTACCAGAAGAATAAACAGAAGGATCTTCAGAAGCAGTTTTCCGTTTGAGAGCCATGTTATTGCTGTGCTGTAGACTGAAAGTGAAAGTACTGACTCATGTTCCTGCTGTGCGTTCTGGTGTGTTCAGTCTCTCTCTCAGCAGAGACTCCTCACCTGGCTGTCTGTGCTGGAGTATGTGGAGGTCTTCCTGGAGATGGGAGCCTGCAAGCTGTGGGGTGAAGTCGGCCGCTGGCTGGTGATCGGGCTCGTTCAGATTTTTAAGTATGTTTCCTCCTCCTGTGACCTGAAGTAGGATTAGGATTTTATTTTTCAAATTTCCATTATTAAAATTAGAATTTTTAGTGGACTGAACTGCACAGAGGTGTGACCCCAACCCCATCCAACACCTTTGAACTGGGTGAACTGGAACGCCGACTGTGAGCCAGACCTGATCACCTACTCCTGCAGCAGCTCAACATCTGGTGGAAAGCCTGAAACCAGATTAATGCCCACTATCACATATGGGTGGAATGTTTGAGTGTCCACATACTTTTGGCCATGTAGTGTATAAGCATTAACAAATCTTCAGTACACAAAAGAGAGTACCCGGTTCAAAGTGTGTGCTTTGTTTGATATTATTTACTGGTTTTAGAAGGTAATGTTTAAGAGAAACTCCAAATGTCGTCATATCTACAATAATCTGTGTAATAATCTGTGTAATAATCTGTGTAATAACCCTTTAAGAAAGTATAAATGCTTCATATTAAAAAGAGAAAGTCACATGCTTCATGTAGCACTATGATGACCCGGTCTACTCTCCTGTCTCTGACCAAACTTTCTTCTCGCACTGATCTCCAGGGCAGTTTTTCGCATCGTGCTTCTTCTGTGGTACAAAACCGGCATCCAGACTTCACCTCCCATAATCCCCCTCGACAGAGGTGCAGAATTTGGCGGTGAAGGTGAGTTTCCTCTTTTAGTTTCTCAACAGTCTAAAATGTTTGTCTTTGATCTTTAATGAGAAAAGGTTTTAGTTTTACAGAAAAGGAAGGTAGAGGAAGTGTATCCACAGTTCAAACCCTTCACACACCAGCATGCTGGCCTTGTTGGCACCAATCAATATTTTTATATTAACAATAGATGAAATGACTACATATAGTGGTCAAAAATATCAAATAATGCTGCTTTAAACTACCCAAGCAGATGCTGTTTCTCAGTTCCCAAATGGTGCATTGAAAAAGTGGCGTATGTGTAAGGAGTTAATGAGACCGTACTGTGTTTCCTTCCTCTTCTCCACAGATGACGGTAACAGGGAGCAGCAAGATGACACCTGCTTTGTGGGCCAGAGGTCAGGGCGAGTCGTCCGGCCGCTGGGCAGCGGTGAGACCAGTTAAAACTCTTTAAAACTTTTTAATTGCTGTAGGTGATCAAAATCGAAATGTAATGTCCCATCCAAGTTTCACATGGCATGAAAATCAGAGGTATGTGAGCTTCTTAGGCATCTGTGTGACTGAGCGGTGGTGTGATCTGAAACATGGAAGTGTCTGGTTTCAGTCTAAACAAAAGCCTGCTCACCAGAGACGCAGAAAAGACTGTTAAAAAAGTCTCAAGTGCTTTGAGGGCTGTTGTGTCCTCAAAAAATAACAAATTACTCCTCCTGCCTGAGTCCTGTATCAGTTTCTTCAATGACATTGCGACTGAGGTTGTCTTTATCTCTGTTTTAACTCAGAAGGTAGTTTAAAAACCACCACACATCAACTTTTACACATTTAAAGGTCAAATCCACACAAGGTCTCTGCTGCTCTCTGACTTTGAAGAATGTGAAACTGTTGGCCAGATCAGTGACGTCTGTTTCGTCCAATCCTGAAGGCAAAAGGTTTTGGCCAGAAGAAAAGCATGAGGGCAGTGAAAACATATTCCCGCACCAGTCAGAGTTTAGAAACACGTGAATCAAAGTCTGATGACAGTTGTGGGGTCATTTGCTGGTGTTTCCAATATTGTCAATCAGATGTGATCAGCAGATTAAGCTCAGTTAACTAAAGCAGCTATAATGACTACATGCTCTTGGTGTCAAACTCACAGAGAAATATCACATGATTCTGTAGTTCCTTTCAGCTCTACGGGGTATTTTAGCATCTTTCAGCTCATTGTTTTGGTCTTCTGGTCCGCGACTTTACTGTTTTGGTTCAGTCCATCGCTCTCATCAGCATCGTTTTCTGTCGCAGCAGGCAGCAGTTTTCATAGAAAAAGCTTTAAAAAGCCACCGTACGCGACCTGCTCAGCAACAAACAGCAGACGGACACAGTCAGAGAGCAGCTGGTGAACATAGTGGAGCATTTAGCAGCTAAAGAGACAGATATTTCCCTCAGGAGGTGGTGGAGGCCAAACACAGAGCTAAAAGAGAGAGAACACTGGACTTAAATTCATCAGGTGACACAAACACGACTCCAAAAGAATCATAATGTTGCTCCGTAACACGTTCGCCACAACTTTAAAAGGTTAAAATATTAAATGTTGTGTTTACAGCTTGTTGCACTCTCCCCGAGTGGCCAAAACATGAATTAATAATTCTTTAAATGGCTTCGGGCTCGAGATTTTCAGTCAAATACAAGTAAGATGACTGTTACACAATTTTATTGTTTCAAAATACTTAAATACGTCAATATATTGTGTAAAATGTGAAAGTAAAACTGGTGAGTTAAAAAAATAACAACTATTTTTAACTCATGAAAGCATAACGAAGAAGAAAAAGAAGACACAGCAGGAAATTAATTAATAAGTAAAGTGAAATTCAACTGTTTTAAGTGAGGAAGAGAGGATGGAGACTGTTCTGGATTAAACTAATTCAACAAAATGAGACAAATTAAATCTGGATTTGAGACATTTGAACACTTTTAGGGGATCTAATTTAGATTAATTATTGCATTATTCTCCCTCTCTCTCCAGATTACATAAATAGATTAAAGTCCACATTCCTGCTCCTGTCTCCTCTGTTTATCTGAATGGAGACAAGCCTGATTCCTCCTTCAAAGCACCTCCCATCCCTCTCTCCTCCCTTTTCTTTTCTTTCCTTCTTCCTCCATCCGTCCCCTCCGCCGAGCCAGAAAAGAGCCGAAATCAATTAGTATTCTATTAAGTGGCTGTGATGTGCGTGTGTGTGAACCGGATGCTCTCTCCTCTCGTTAATCTCACCACTTAGATCCTTCTTAATTGGGATGGACAGTCAGACGGAGGAGACGGAGGACAGGAGGAAAACCAGAGGGCAGGAAGGAAGAGGAGCTTTGAACCGCCGGCGGAGAACACGAACACACTCATGAAACGTAACGCCGCTAAATGCACAATATTCATGAGATCATATAAATAAATGTTGTTGTTGTGAATATTAATGAGCTCAGCTGTCATCTGTGCTGGGGGAAATACTTTGAAAAATCTTCTGCGACAAGCTGCCAGAGACAAAGTAGTCCAGTCTTTGTAAAAAATGATATCTACATCTTAAACAAGACATCACGTGACTCTAAAATAAACGCAGAGAAGATATTTAAAGGAATATTCCACCGGAAACTGTGAAATCTCTCGTGGAGTTCGACCCAAGCTGGAGACTTCCTACATTTCCCAGAAGGCCTTTGGCCCAACACAAGAATACGTGTTGTTATCCATCAAAGGGGAGTGTACGGGAGTTTGAACAAGTTTGGGATTCATGTGTGATTGTTGCCTCAATCTTTTATTCAAGCTTCAGCAGCTTTAGTCAGTCCCTCCAGGAGTCTGTGATCTCGCATTTTCAAGAATTAACCCGAATTCAACCAACCCCCCGACAATATTCATGTGTTTATATTCTCCGCAAAAAACCCAAAAACCTACGGGAATATTGGCAGATTTTACCGCAGTTTCCTGTAAAAACAATCCGATTCAGAACCACTTTTATGAGCAAAAGTGAAACAAAATCAATCTTCAATCACGAGAAGCAAACTTTCTTGTAACTACGGTGGACAGGGCTTTATTTCCCAACAACTTGTCTTCTCAGGCTGTTGTGCCCTCATCGCTTCGACCAAGCTTCTAAAATAAACCACTTTTAAAAGTTACCAAAACCGGACCATTTCTAATCTAATACCTGAAACTAACCATTTGGCTCGTGGAGCTCGTTGGCTGTGGTACACAGTATGACAGGCAGCAGCATATATATAAGATTTCAAGACTGTCCTCCCAAGAAATACCACATATGTTTACGTTCAGGTGACCCAGGCCCTCAGTAATGATAACGTTATAGCTACAGAGCGGCAAAGTCCGTGTTAGGAGGAGGTCGGAGTGGATGGATGTCAACAAAACATCGGACTTAAACACGGGAGACCGCTGACAGTCAACATTGTTTTTTTAACCATGACTGTTCCTCAGCCTTAACCAGAAGGTTATTATTGTAACCATGGTGACGAAGGTCCCCGTACCTTAGCGAAGTAGTCATTCTAACCCAAATCATTATCTTATCCTAAACCTAACCAGACCTTGACTGTAGCGTCGTCACATTGTAAAACTGATTTATTTTTCAACAGCAATCTGTAGCAAGAAGACAAATGGTGCTGTCCTGCTGATAAGGGCGTCAGATCAGATCTATTTGTCGTTCTAGAGGGAGAAAGTGCGTATTTTGACGTTTAATTTGGAGGGCGTGTTTCTCTACGAGTCCCCCAAACAAAACATCACAATCCATCACTTGTCATGGCCTTCCAAAAAGAAAGAGAAATGCAGGTAAGGGTCGTAGCCAGTGTTCAGTAATAAATTAAATCAAGCAAATTTAAAAATAGCCTTGTGTCCCAGGATGGATTCTGGTCTAAAGTTTCAGGAAATTTATGCTGCAATCAACAAAAAGTCGTGATCAAAAACCCTCCAAATAAAGTGCAGGGACCGTCCTTTCTTTCTTCCCTGATGGATTTCTCCCTGTCGCATGTTGAGTGTAACATGGCGGCTCTAGACAAAGTCTCTGAGATCTGAGGGACTGACATTAAAGCATGACGTTTACTGGTCATGTTTTACATCACAGGAGAAAGAAACTAAAAAAATTAATTGAAGCAACAGCTGTTTTTTTGTAGATTTGTCCTTTAATGAGGACGATTAAAACCAGTTTTTTTCTTCTAATAGTATCAACGTGTGTGGTGGTGATGCTCTGTTAATGTCATGGGAATAACGATAGTATTTGAAGATGTCTGCTGTTGGATGTCTTCTGATGGGGTAAGTCTACTGGAAAATAAATAAATGCATAAATAAAAAATGCCAAACAAAATCAAACAAATCCGGGAGGCGGATATGCAAACGACTGCCTCCTTCTGAAGCCGGCCTTTTAGTCTGCAGAGTGAAGACAGAGCTCTTCTCTCCCTCAGTTGTTTATTTGGCCTTTTTTCTGAGGAGAGAAGGCACGGCGGCCTGGTGAGAGCTGCCTGTGATCTATTAATACATCTGCATAAATTAGTCAGAGCCGCTCTGTAGCAGTTAGCCGGCTGTGCAGGAGCTCTGGCTCTAGTCCGGAAAATCCACCAGGATTCTGTCCACAATCTGGCGTTTGTCGAAGGGAAACGGCGACTCTGCTGCTCCCTCAAGAGAAAGCTTGTCTCATCTCTACAGCCCCTCCACAGAGAGGTCAGAGGTCACAGTCTGGGCAGCGTTGAGGGTTTGAACCCAGGCTGTTTAGTTACAGCTGTGGCCAGTTTCCTGACATGTGCTTCTCGCTGATATAAATAATGTTGAACAGTGTCTCAGAAAGGTGACTAACCAAACACATTTTCATTACTTAGAATACAAAAACAACCAGGTGAAGTGACCTTCAGTTAGTTTAACTCTCCAAACTAACACTTATTTTACTGCTATTCTACTCAAACAAGCAGAAAACATCACAGTCGAAAGTAGGAATCAGTGTCTACAGTTCCTTTAATGGCCACTATGATAACTGATCAATCCACTCAAGTGAAAATTAAAACATTTCGTCCAACTCAAAAGACTTTGTTTCACTTCCTGTGCTGCGATTTTGAAAATAAATGTTTCATGTAAAACATATTCAGAGGAGTGTTTGGGGCATGTTTCCACCCTGGCTCTCTGACGGTGATGGTAAACCCAAAATCCAGGCATCCCTTCAGAAACCTCTTGGTGGTGATTATGTGTGCCACAAAAAAATGTTACTGATTAAACTGTTAAATATTTTCCACTGATTTATTGTTTAGTCTATAAAATGTCAGAAAATGTTGAAAAATTAGAGAAAAGCAGCAAACCATGACATTTTTGCTCGACTTAAGCAAGTAATTCATTATCAAAATCGCCGGTCCTTATATAACTGGAGTGAGAGCTGTCTGTATTCTCAGCAGGAAGTCGAACATGTTTTCGGTGGGTGTTGGACTTCATCAGGGTCGTCCCTGGAGACTGATTCTGCTTGTGATCTTCATGGACAGGATCTCAAGGCGCAGCCGGTTTAAGGACCTCAGAATCGTGTCTCTGCTGTTTGCAGATGATGTGGTCCTGTTGGCTTCATCAGACCAGGACCTTCAGCACGCAACTGGGGCGGTTTGCAGCTGAGTGTGAAGTGGTCGGGATGAGAGTCAGCACCTCCAAGTCTGAGGTCATGTTGGAGGTTTTCCAGGCACGTCCAACTGGTAGGAGACTCCGGAGTTGACCCAGAACACGCTGGAGAAATTATAAATCTCAGTTGGCTTGGGAACGCCTCGGGATCCCCCCGGAGGAGCTGGAAAACGTTGCAGAGGAGAGGGACGCATGGACTAATTGATCCTGGATATGAGCATCAGCTAAATAACAAAAGTTCAAATGTTGGCTAACATTTATAAAATGGGAACTAGCTTTTTTTCCATCAACTGGGTTTGAGAAAAGGAAATGTGTGCTGGATGCCAACTGTTTAATTTAAGAAGAAGAAGAAAACCAAACAAAACACGGAATCTCCAGGGGGAGAAACGGACGCACGTCTGAGGGGATTTTTGATGTAACTGCTTCATGATTAATAATAATAATAATTCTTTCTGCAGACTGCAGAGCTGACAGCAAAAAACAGCTGATCAGTCGTGAGGAAATGTGATTCTCTCAGTGATTTATCAGATAAACACCTGAAAGGTTTTCGTCAATATTGTCCCAAATTTTTCCCTTTTCATCCAACTTTTCTAGTGAAATACTGAATATTGGTGTGAACATACTTGGACGTAAACATGAACAGAGAAGAAGGGAAGAGGGAGAAAGAGAAGAGGGGGAGTAAGAGATGGTGGTAAAGAAGGAGGGAGGAGGAGTGTGAATTATTAACAGGACTGTCACTGTAGTAGGGAGGCCTGTCTGTCAGAGGAGGTAATAATAGACACACACACTGAAGTCTGATCACCTTATCAATGTTTCAATAAGCAGAGGAGCCAGTCTGAGCTCATTAATTATTCGTGAGACTGGAACCTGATTGGTCCATGAGGGTGATCAGAGATTATTACAAAGTTCTTTCTGTTTTTTACTTTTCACATCGTTAATAAATGACCTTTCTTACTTCCTTCTGTTCACCTTCTTTTTCCTCCTTCCTCACTTCCTTTCTTTTTTCCTTGACTCCTTCCTTCTTTCCTCTCTTTTGTGCTCCCTTGCCTCTTATTTTCAATCCTTCCTGCTTTTTATTTCTGCTCTTTTTACTTTTTCATTCTTTCTTCTTTTTAAATCTCCTTTCCTTTTTACTTTCTTCTATTCCTCCTCATTTTCCTGTTTTAATTCCTCTATTTCTCCTCCATTTTACTTCCTCTCCTCTAACTCAATTTTCTTAGAAGTTTTTCCATCTTTCATTCCTCCTCCTCCTTTTTTATTTTTACCTCCTCGTTTCTTTCCTTCTTCCAACCCTCCAACCTGTTTTACCTTCTTCCTTCCCTTTTATTGCTTTTCTGTCTTCTATCCCTCCTCCTTTAACTTCCTTCCTTTTTCTTCTTCCCTTCTTCGATCCCGATTCCTTTTTAACTTTCTTCCTTCTTTTTTTATTTCTTTGTCTTTCCCACTTCCATCCCTCCTTCTTTTTACTTCATTTCCTTCTTTCATCCTTCTGAGAATTTGTCCATCCCCTTCTTCCACTCTCTCTTCTTTTACTTTTAATCTTCTTACTCCCTTTTTCTGTCTTTTCTCCTTTCGATGGCCTTTCTTTTTTACTTTCTTTTCTCCTTCCATCCTTCATTCTTTTTACTTTTCCTCCTTTTTTCCTGCTACTCCTGATTATTACCTCCTTTCTTTCTTTTCTTTCCTCAGTCTTCCCTCCTGCCTTATCTTTCCTTCCTTCCTGTTTCCATCTTCCTTTCTGTCTTTACATCCCTTGTTCCTTCCCACTTTCCTTCCATCTCTTGCAGTCGGAGACAAACTGAAATGTCATCGTCACGCTGATCAAACAGTCTGTGCGCCTTTTCACCGGCCTGTGAGTGTGTGTGTGTGTGTCTATATACTGTATATATACAGTGTGTGTGTGTGTCGCCTACTGTCCATCTGTTGGAGCACCAGGAGACATGATGAGTGTTTACCGTGACTCAGACTTACACACTCCCCCTCCTCCTGGTGTGTTTTAGCAGGTTTTCTTGATCCATCAATCAATTTATCAGAAAGAGACGAACAGACGACATGAATCATAAGGAAGTACATGTGCTGCTGAATACAGATGTCCTTATGAGTGTGATGTTACGTGACTGCGTGTCAGCTCAGACACAAGTTCGGCTAAAACTGGATCAGAGACGCATCTGGAGGAGTTTGTTCTGAAAGTGATCTCTGACGTGGAAATCTCAGCTCGCTCTGGTTCAGCTCCATCCTTCTGTCAGAGGCTTAAACACGAAGCAGCTGATCACCAAACTGCTCTCACGCATGATGTCATTCGTACGACAAACAGATACTCCACGTGCGGCGGTGGACGAAGACGGATGAGATATTTTGAGCATTTTTTGTGGCTTGAAAGCAGATTTTTGAAACGTTTGGGTGACGAATGTAGTTTAAAAAGTGTCTGATGAGCCTGAAGGGGTCCAAGAATCTTCTCAAACTATAATATAAAACTAGAATTTCCGCCCCGGTTGTTTGCCTCCGCCAACCAGTCAAGTTGCAGTTTACACCCATGTCTGTCCAGACTCATATAATAAATGTTGTGAAGACTTTAAAGGAATTTAATAAAAGGTATTAAGTGTATTTTTTGGTGAAATCACTACTATCACCACTACTTATCACTATATTGACATGTTTGATTCCAGTGAGAAACATGCTGTCTTCACTTAGAGACTAATTTTACAGAGGACTGATGGTCGCATGGTGCGACGACAGTCACCTGAAGATCAATATCAGCTAAACCAATGAGCTTGTGGTGGACTACCAGAGGACCAGGAGGCCCCCTGTCCTGGTCCTCATCCAGGGAGAGGAAGTGAAGACGGTGGACTCATACAAGTACCTCGGGATCCAAATCAGTAATAATCATAATAATAAAATAAGAGTCATAACTAGCGTATGAATTCTTGAGTTATGGCCAAAAACATGTTTTGTGAGGTCACAGTGACCTTTGACCTTTGACCACCAAATTCTAATCAGGTCATTCTTCAGTCCAAGGGGACATTTGTGCCAAATTTGACGAAATTCCCACAAGGCGTTCCTGAGATATGGCGTTCACGAGAATGGGGCGGATGTACGTACGGACAACCAGAGAACATAATGCCTCCGGCCACGGTGCCGGCATGGAGGTATAAAAAGAGATCTCTAACTACAGATACTGTATAAGGTTGCAACATGTCGGGGTAGGGAGAAAAAATAAATACAATCACATGAGAATCGCAGTTCTGATCTTACGATTCTGAATCAATTCGCAGATTCAAAAAATGTTTTCTTTTAGACTCTTTAGAACATTTTGCTGTCAGAACAGAAAAGGTGGAACTGTCTCGTGCAGAGTTCATCAATGAAGGCGAGCGTTTTACAAACTTCCAACCTTAATTCTTACTAATGAGGTGAAGATAATAACGTGGTTCACAGTCTGTTTCGTGTTAAAACCCTGTGGCCATACAGCGCTGTGGCCAGGAGAGTTGGAGCGCTCTGACTCCGGGACACATTATCCAACTGTTGTTTGACATTTAGCCAGTGACGGTGCCAGTTAATTACACCTTCATGTCACTGTTCTCATACAGGCTGACGACTGTTAGATGCTTTCAAATTACTGCAGTTTTCAAATAAAAAAGCTGCAAACTCCTGCACACTTTTCTGTTCATTCAGACAGTGAGTTTAATCAAGACCGGTTAGGTGAACTGTCAGTTATGTTTCATAGTGCAATATCAGTAAATGGTTTGGCACACAGTTCACTGGAGTGAGAGTCTGAAAATAAGTTGAAAATTGATTTTGAATTGAATTGTGACTCAGAGAAACTGAATCAAATCAAACTGTGAGATTTACACCTCTACTGACACGAAGCAGGAGAGACTGATTCAGATATGTGTGTCTGTGTGTGTGTTGGCTGGGCAGCGAGCGTGTCGGTATGAGAGGTTTGTATTTTATTTTTAATACATTTTGATGTTTCATTTAAAAAGTTTGATGATTTTGTGGGTCTTCTGGAAAAAACACTCAAGATAATTCTGTTGTGCTTCAGCCATGAAGTTTCCTCCCAACTTAAGTATCCACAAAACAAAGAGTTTATTTTTTGCCTTATAAACATCTATTTGAGCTTTTGTCAGCTTCAGTCCAGGAAACATTATCACCAGTATCGACCTTTAAAAACCAGCTTCAGTCAACCTTTGCTCAGAAGTCATGGAGGTAGAAATGCAGAACCAAATACTGCCAGGGGGACAGTCTCATTACCCATGATTCCCTGCTCACACTAGTGCAAATCCACTTGACATTCTTGACATTAGTGGCGTGCGATTGGCTGCTCAGAGCATATGGGCTCCACTTCCTTCCCGTTATCGTAGTGAATAATTCAGACGGCTGTTTAGCTGACGGCCTCGCTGACATTTCCTCTGCGCTAATTGCTCGTTAAGCGTTCCACTTGACCTTTAACAGGAGGATAAAATTTTGAAAGGTTTGGTTTTAGGGCATCTGTGTTTTCAGTTGCCCTCTCAGTGTTAACTCTTTATACGCTGACTGAACTACATTTCCCTTCAGGTCCTACAGTATGGGCTTCCTGCTTCCGGCACAAAATAAAGAGATACATAAGGAGGGTCTCATCTGTTTTTAGAGGTAACAAAAGCAGCTTTTCTTGGTTGTTTCCACTCGATTATCTTCAGGTTCAAAGTCCAGCTGAATCTGAGAGGAAACGTAAGAAATAAAGTTACAGTAAGTGCATTAATTGGTCTTAATTTGCCCTCTTGACTTCCGGAGTTACTAGCTTTAAAGGAAAACCCATCCAAAAGCAGGATTTGAACATGCTGAAGGATCTGAGTGTTTGTCTCAAGGACTTGACATCGTACCGAGTCAGAAAACAAACTCCAGACCAGTTCAGGTCACATCAGAAGCAGTTTGGTGAATGATTTCATCCGAGCATCATGACCAAGTCAAACAGCACTGTTTAAAGAAAACAAACAAAATGCAAAGCAACATTGGTGCAGGCCCGTTGCTTCAGGTACCCGAAATGTATATCCATGAGTTTAAAGGCTTATCAGACACCAAAAAGCTGCACAGAGGTTTATAATACCATGAGACACGATTTTACAACTCTAAAAAGTTGTTATTTCTTAGATTTTATTATGTTTTCTTCAATTTGTCTGGTTTTGGATGTTGTAATTGAATTTATGTTGTTTGTTAAATTTGGGTGTGCTTGGACTCCAGAAAGAGCAGCCTCTGATTTGGTGATTTTTAAATCGACGACTATTTTAAATGGGATCTTAATAAATCAAATGAAATCACAGTCATTTCATCTTCCCCCTCTCAGATCATGAGGGAAACAGTAGAAATACAGCGTTCATGTTACAAAGTCATCTAACAGGAATATATTTGCTTGGCCAACTCATTGCTGGATGATGTTGCATTGCGTTGCAGCAAAGGTTGAGCCAAGGTCAACTTTTTTGCAGATGACACCATATTTTTTTTGACAGAACCTCTCGTTATCCCATCATTTCATTGACATGAATGACGAGGATGCAATGTTTTTTATGTAGTGCTAACGTGCATCTGAAGACGTCCTAAGTTTCTATATTGCTGCCTTCAAATGAAACTCGTGAGCTTGCAATTTTGACAAGTCGAATACGCGATATGCTTCGGTTTAAGATATGAAGACTTTTGATATGTAACAGACAATAAAAACTGTTGTCCTATAAGCCATATAAGTACATTCTTCTCATGAATGGGGTAAAAACAACATCACTTGAAGGCAGTATATGTTTTGTAAGAGTGACCCAGGTACCCTTATATAGACATGCAGAGAAAATACTATAAAGATATGACTGTGAATAACTCCTTAGACTCATGAAATGTGTTGAAACTCGAATGTAAAATGTCAAAATCTACACAAGCTTTCAGAGAGGAAAACAGATTCTTTCCTTCACCTCTGAAAAAGTGACTTCCTGCAAACTGGATTTTGTCTGCGGGCAGCGATGAAAATTTAACAACAACACATGCAGCTCTAGGCGACCCACACACACACACACACACACACACACACACACACACACACAGACACAGCACTGTGTAAAACTACAAAAACACAACACAGATTCGACCAGAGAGCTGCCATTTAACACAGCAGCTGTCACTTCACATAGCGGTGGCTAGAAGAGAGTACACATAAAACTATGCTCGCTTTGTCTCTCTCTCTCTCTCTCTCTCTCTCTCTCTCTCTCTCTCTCTCACACACACACACACACACACACACTCAGTGATAAATATTTAATGGGAAGGTGGCACTCCTGAANAAACACAACACAGATTCGACCAGAGAGCTGCCATTTAACACAGCAGCTGTCACTTCACATAGCGGTGGCTAGAAGAGAGTACACATAAAACTATGCTCGCTTTGTTTCTCTCTCTCTCTCCCTCTCACACACACACACACACACACACACACACACACTCAGTGATAAATATTTAATGGGAAGGTGGCACTCCTGAAAATCAGTGGCAGCCACAGTCGACAGCTTATTTGTGTTTCTTTTGCTTTACTTCTCTAATCTGCCTCAACTCAACAAACAACTCTTAACAATGTGAACTTCCATCAACATGAAATGTAATCGCAAAAATCTACAATTCTTTACTTCAAGACATGTTTCTGTTTTAATGGCGTTAGTGTAAATGTTGAAGATGTAAGTAACGCAGACCTCAGAAGAAGCTGCAGAAACTTTGGCGTCAAAGTTTAGAGAATAAACATCTTTATTCATTTTAAGATGAGACAAAGGACGAAATCGAGGTGGTTTTTGGTCGAGATCAAAGCTGTTTGTTTACAGCTATAATTCAGAAAACGAAGATAAAGGAAGAAAAACCTTCAGCCATCATCAAGTCACAGGGCGTTTCCACCGCAGGAACTTGTCTACAGGACCAAGAACCTCTTGAGGAACTCAGGAACTAAACCTGAACTAAATTAAACTGAACTAAATTTAGTTCCCGGTGTTAAAAAGTCTGTCCTCCGGGAGCAGAACTGTCTGATGGTTCAGGAACTATTAGGGCAGAGTTGAGACCGTAGTTGATTAGTCAAACATGGACCCTGCAGCTGCTTCAACTTGTGTATACTTTGTTCACAAAACAAGGAAAAACATTAAAACCAAAGTTATGTTTTCAGCTTCCTGACTCTTTAATGAGCCAGACAAAGACAGAGGGTGTGCGAGTTTCCTCTCGTGTGACGTCTTATTTTAATCCATCATCAGACTAATTTGTCCGTAATCTTTATGGTTCTTCAGGTGCGTCGGAAACATTAACAGAAATGTGCAGCTTAGTTCCTGAGTTTAGTTCCTGGAACTATTTGGTCGATAGTGGCACAAACCTGCAGCCTACAGCTAGAACAATGGAGGTTGTGGCTGCAAATATTCTCTGTTTGAGAGCAACTTGAGGCTCATATTTCCTTCCATGACTGAGGTGGACACACTGTTATACAAACCTTCAGGTATACTGGCCAAAAAAAACCCCAAAACAATGATTTTTTAAATATCCTTAAATGTATAAAAGTGCAATTTTCCTTTAACTGACGCTGCTGTTAAGTGAGGTTTGTCATGAGGCTTTATTTTCCTCATCAAGGTTCAGACCTTTAACAGCTTTATTATCATTACAGCATTTTGCAGTTGCAGATCCTCCACGACAGAAAATGTCTAAACTAATATTTAAATTTGAATAAAAGAATAAAATAGGCAATAAAATAAAACAGAAGTATATAAAAGTGGCACTGAAGGAAGGAGTAAGAAGTCAGATATATTCACGCTGTTTATATGTTTCAGGGAGCTACTGTCTGCTGCATCCACACGTGCTGCCATCTTGTCTCTTTTCTTGATGAACACGATCTTCTGTTTATTTATTTATATTTTGTGTCGAGGTGAAGACAAACTGCCGCGACTCATCGGTGTTTTTATCGTCCACGTGATTTTTTTATCAGGATTAGAAAATAAAACCGTCTCATTAGAAACTCAAGTTTGTGAAATTAGTTTTTGATTTTTAAATTGTTTTTTTTTTGTCTGAGAAAACAGCCAAGAAGTAAACAAGCTCACTTCCTCTCTCTCTCATGTCATTCATATTCTCTCTCTCTCTCTCTCTTAGTGGTTTTTCCTCTCTGTCCCTCCCTCGCTCGCCCAACCTCCCCCTCGCTGCTCTCTCTCACTTTCACTTGAAGCCACTTCACTTGTGTGTGTGTGTGTGTGTGTGTGTGTGTGTGTGTGTGCTGTGGGTCGATATGAGTTGAAAGACAAACAGGAAGGCACTTTAGTGAGTGTGAATGAGTGTGAATGAGTGTGTGTGTGTGTTAGTGTGTGTGTGTGTGTGTCTATTACTTGTATTAAGATGGCGGGAAAGCAGGAAGAGAGCATCATTATCAGAAAAATGTAGACAGCTGGAGTGCTTTTCCAAACCACTAAAGCCTGGAAAGTGTGTGTATGTGTGTTTGTGTGTGTGTGTGTGTGTGTGTGTGTGTGTGTGTTTGTGTGAGAAAGTGTGTTATTGTGTGTGTGAGTGCCCCCATGCCTGCAATCCAATCAGATTCATTCACAATACATTTTCACGATCTCTCGGGTAACATGAGCTTGCTGTGATTCAGACCAGTGTGTGTGTGTGTGTGTGTGTGTGTGTGTGTGTGGATCAATAAAGTTAATGCATCGTTGAGTTAACCGGCTGCCGACACAGAGGACTTCAAACTGAGCAGCACCTCCTCTGCGTTTTAATAACAGAACAGAAACTCATTCTCCTGGATTCAAACGAACATCCGGTCAGATTAAAACAGGAACGAGGAAACATCATCGATTCACGGCGCCGTCTGTCTCCTCGACCAATCAGATCCATTATTTCCACAACATTTGTCAACGTCCAATCAGCAGCTACTACCTGAAACAGCACACGGGAACATACTGATGAAAGGAGGAATCGATTCCGCGTGCAGCTGCTGTCTTCGGACCGATCACAGTACAGAAGGATCCACACAAACAGCTTTATGAAGCATTTCTGGGACGTTTTAGACGTCCACAGTCACACTGAACCGGCTCACTGTGATTTCTACATTCATATTAATCCATATTCTCATAACACAACCAGCAAAAAAAAATGTTTATTTTCTTACACTGGAAGTTCTTTGTTCGTATCCTGCATGCAGAAGAGTAGAGAAGAATTCAAATCACACAAATTTCCTACTTCCTATTCGTTATCTTGTGAGATGCTGTGTATTTATACACATACGTTATTCTTCAGCCTAGGGGACGGATCGGGCTGTTTTGGGATTGGGCTGTTTTGGGATCGGGCTGTTTTGGGACTGGGGTGTTTTGGGGTCAGGGTGTTTTGGGATTGGGGTTGTTTTGGGATTGGGGTTGTTTTGGGATGGGGGTGTTTTGGGATTGGGGTGTTTTGGGGTCAGGGTGTTTTGGGACTGGGGTGTTTTGGGATTGGGGTGTTTTGGGATTGGGGTGTTTTGGG
>NTHP01000869.1:204762-216827 GCA_003416845.1 Oplegnathus fasciatus | reverse complement strand
CAAAACAACATGAAACGACCACAAAGAGACACAAAACAACCACAAAGCTACGCAACATGATGACAAAGAGACACAAAACAACTACAAAGACACAAAACAACTATAAAGAGACACAAAATGATTACAGAGATGCAACACAACCACAAAACAACCACAAAGAGACGCAAAGTGACAACAAAGAGACACAAAACGACTACAAAGCAATGCAACACGATGGCAAAGAGACACAAAATGACCATAAAGAGACGCAACACAACCACAAGGTCTGGGGGTCTTGCTCCAGTGTAGGAGTGGTGGGGGGCCTTTGACATGTCTCTGTTCAGGGGCACGTCGTCTCATAATGTCCATGGCTGTAGGACATTTGGAGTTACAAATAGCAGCTGTTTATTGATATTATTTCATATTAAATTATTTAAAGTTTTTATGTTTATTTGGCATTCATTTATTACCAGGAGTTTAAATTGGAGTCTTAACACATACTCACTTTACAAATGTGCCCCTCGTCTTTAAAACTGTGCCCAAGTAAAAGTTTCTAAACCCTCCCCTGTTAGTGGTTTAAGGAAGCTTTACTTTTTCCACGAGAGAAATCAGGACTGATGAGAAAAAAAATGAGGTCATATATATTAATTATTATGTCTATATAGCAATGCTACTACAACTGATAGTACTACTATTGCTACTACTACTACTCACTGGTAGATGAGTATTAATACTTATACTAATACTGTTACTACTAATAATCATGTTACAAATTCAGAGAGTCATACACAAAACTTCCACACAGCAGCACACACACCTTTCTGTCAATCTCTACCTCACCCGTCTTCTCTCCCTCCCCCTCCCTTCCTCTCTCTCTCGCTCTCTCTCTCTCTCTCTCTCTGGGGAGTCGTGAGAGGGAGGGCGGTGTCAACGTGATTGACAGCTCTGTCGGCTTATCAAATTAGTCCGGGCCCAGTCGCGGCTGACAGCGTTACCGACCAATAAATGCAGATTTGTGGGGAATCATAGCGAGCCATCAGCTTTGATTTGCTACTACATGAGATGTTTATGGAGCAGGAGAGAGGGCGAGAGACTATCGGGAGACTGGAGAGAGGGAGAGAGAGAGAGAGGCACTTTGTTTTCTCTCTCCTTGCTCTCTCTCCATCCCTCCCTCATTCGATTAACTTTAGAAGTACTTTGGAGGAGAAAATATATTTGAGAGGCTGCAATTTCCGGCAGCTTTAGTGGGTTTTAGATCAATTTACAGCCATAATGCACATTATGGTTTGTTTGGAGATGAAACACACATCCACATTCGAGTTTGCACTTATAAAGTCAGACTTGAAGATAAACAGCACTTGAAAGAAAGGCTGGACTTCCTGTTTCATGTGAAGTATATTCAGTCATATGGAGCAGAAGGTTCAGTGACCTGGTGCTGCACTTTGTGACTGTAGAGGGTTGAAGCACGGTCGTGTGGAGAAAAGGAAGATTGTGCTGACCATGAGACAAAAACCCTCATGAATACATATTATACTTCAGTATGCTGTTAATATGTGCACGTATCGTATGAAGGAAAAGTAAAAGAAGTGATGGCACCATATTGGCCCAAATATACGACAACCCAGGTTATAAAACAATAACTTTCTGTAACACTTGTTTTTGGTAAAATACATTTGTGATCATAAGAGTGCCTGCAATTAAAATTAAATTCAAATTGTATGTGTTGTTTTGATTGTGTCCTCAGTTGCATGAAAAGGATGTAGGTTTGGTTATAAAGAGGGTGGAGGGGTTTTGTTTGTTCCCGCTGTAAACTGCTGTCGAGGGTGTTAAAGAGGACTGAACAATATACTGTGAGCATAAACATTCAGAGCCGAAGTTTTGTTTTTCTCTCATTTCAGAATAAAGAAATGCAGAGCACGACATCAGAATGGCACTACATAACAATAATAAGAATAAGACTTTATGGTTTTCTCCTGGATTATAACCACTGTGACCGAACTTCTTTCTCTTAGTCCGTCAGTTCGTCTGCGTTCAGCCTGCAGTCAAAAGTGGCTCAAATCTGATCTGAAATCTTTTCACAACAGTGTGAACAGCACAAGTCACATCTGATCTTTTCAATTCTGATTTGGGCCACTTTCATATGTGGTCCTAAATCAGATACAGGTCTGATGTTTTGCAACGCGACCTCGGTCTGAACGGTCAACGGCCTTTTACGTCACTCTAGATCGATCCCCTGCTGCCAGCCAATAAGGAGACGGGTCACCTGAACTGAGTGTCTTGCAGCGAGAGTCTTGTGGAGAGGCGCTGACAGAGAGAGGCGCTGACGGATGTCGTTAAAAGTCGCCCTTGACATCCTGAAATTTTGGATGAAATCTGTCTCGGTGAAGCCCTTCACGTCACGATCCCACCACTCCTGGCTCCGCCGCCGCCTCCACACACACACACACAATTAAAAATGTGTCTCTCTTTCTCTTCGTCCTCGTCATCATCTGCTGTACATCAGTTTGTAAATGAAACAGTAAACGCTGACTTAATGTTTACTTCCATACTGCAGCGTGCTGCGTGGGACGTCTTTCTTATTGTTGTTTTGTGCATGCGGGTCAGTTCAGGACCGTGATCGGTTCACACTGAAATCTGATATTGGCCACATTACAAAAATAATGAGAACAGCCAAACAAAAGAAATCAGATCTGAGCAGTGAGGCTTGCTGTGTGAACGTAGCCTTCGTCTCCTTCATCACTGGTTACATGAAACTATTGCAACTGCCTACCAGCTGTAATAATAACAGCAGTAGCAGTACTAACAAATACTGTAATGACCCAATTACCATTAACACTTATACAGCAGGTTGCCAGTTTCAGTATTTTTCTCTGTGCTTTATTATTCTCTCATTTTATGTGTCAAAACACAAGTTTTGTACATTAACATGACAAAATCTCTTTGTGCTGATGCCACCTGCCATAAGAGGAATGTATACGAGTTAAATCTGATAAAATATAACTTGACCCAATGTTTTGTATTCATGCCAAACAGTAAACATGCAATTTAATCTTTTACAAAAACTGTATGAAAAGGACCACAATGATGTATGCATTGCATGCTCGTATACAAAGAACGTAAATTTTACATTTACAGATGTTTTTAAAGGTTGTTTCATAAACGTTTCATATGTCACAATAACATTTATATGATCTTAAAACCTTCACATCATAAACTGTGAGAAGAAACATGTGTAAAGTGTGTTTTACATCCTGATCAATGACTGCTGCTCTTGTAAAAAGAAATCCAGTAAAGTCAGAGCTCCTCTGGGGAGAACGTCAAACCTCTCTCAGCTCATATTCAGAAAACTTTATCGTCCATCAGCGGGACCGAAGCTCGTCAATCAATAATAACAGTTTTTAAAAGATGATTGATTTAAGATGATACAGACAGGAGACAGCAGTGAAGTGAGATACTGTGTGACTGTTTGTGGGGTCTGACGGCTGGTTTATGTTTCTGACGGGAACAAACAGTCTCATCTTCCTCATCAGCTGTTTGGATCCAGTCAGGCCTGCTAGCAAAATTTAATATGCTGACTAATGACAGCAGATGCAGAACAACAATCTATCACAGCAGATAAAGAGAGAGAGAGTCGCTGTTGTGTAAAGGGTGAACAAGTCAACAGGGAATAAATGTTCAGTTTGCCTTTTAAAAACTCTTGTTTGAGAAAAGAATAAAAGCTCATTAAATGACTGAACTTCGTTGTCTTTGTCTTTTTATCCCCCATCTCATCCCAATTCATCATTCTCCTTTTTTACCTTTTCTGGGTGAACTGCAGCATAAATTAGCACAGATTTTGATCGATGTCCATTTAAGTTTTGGTACTGCAAGGGACTGGGTCCGATAGCCGGTTTCATTTTGGATCCGGTTCCGAGCTGGTAAAATACCTGGATTCATTAAAGTCCACAGTCCAACGAATCTCTAATCAAATCTTTCATTCACGACCTCTCTTACATCATCTCTTTAGCCTCTTTCTGACACTACAGGCGTCTGCAAAGACAAAAACTGGTGTCGTGTACAAAACCGTGCTAACTCAGCGACACAGTTAAAACAAGACTGACCGACTGAACATGTTGAGCCACCTTAAACGTTCCAGAGAGCGAAGACACTTCACCAACGTCAACCAAACAACTACCAAATGAAATGTTTGTGGAAGGGGACTCACAACAAGTCCCGTGATTAAATATTTATCTACCGTCCATCATATTAAAGTAAGAACTTGTGGAAGAACATTTTTGATAACTTGAGAAGGACGAGTGCTCGGCCTCAGTCTGCTGCCGGTGTTACACCATAATCTGTGACCCGTCAGATTCTGTGACCTGCAGCAGTACAACAACGACTTCACCTTCAGCTAATGTTTGGTGCATGATGGAGAAAAATCTGCGATTTATTTAAATAAAGTAGAGTTAATATTATTTCCAATGTGCTGCTTTTACTTCTGCAGTCAAGTCAAGTCAGTTTTATTTATACAGCCAAATATCACAAATCGCAATTTGCCTCAAGTGGTTTTACAATCTGTACAGCAAGCGATGCCCTCTGTCCTTAGAGCCTCAATCGGATCAGGAAAAACTCCACAAAAACCCCTTTAACAGGGAAAAAATGGAAGCTGCTGCAGCTCAGCCCCCCAGCGAGGAGCAAACGCTGCAAAAGTAAAAATGAGTCAAGACAGAATTAATGAAAGTCACAGAGCAGAGACTAAATATGTGGTGAAAGCCCGACACCCTCCAGCTCAATTAAAACAGTAGGTATTCTGTCTTCATTCCCCACCAAACAAACTACTTAAAAAGATTCGATAACGGATTCGGAAAGCAGATTCTGCACAGGATTCAGATTCTATAAAATGAACCTCGTCTCTTGGTACGGGAACACGAAAAAAATGTGTGTTTGTCTCTGTACTCATTCAGTAGATCAGACTGTGCTCCTTTCTTACTACTTGCAGGTTTCAGTCTTCAGGCCTGATCCATCACATCACACGCTTTTGGCTAAAACAACTTATAATAATTACAGTCAAACTTGATAGAAACTAGCGAGACGTCTTCAAAAAACTGAGAGTGCAGCGCGCTGAAACAAACAGCAGTAACAGGATGATGCTTCACGTCGAGGTCAACACCAGTTAAGTTTTTCTGCTCCCAGTTGGAGTTCACATGTGACGGATCCAAACTGACAAAGCTGAGCAGCTTTGAAGACGCACAGTAGGAGCAAAGTAACTCTACTGCCGGGTCCAATTTCTGTCATTTCACTGTAGTTTTTATCAAACAAACAGGAGGAAATTGTTGCGTTTGCTGGGGACTATTTTCAGCGGCGGATGAATCCACATTTAGTGCTCTAGTGAGTATTTGGGGCAGCAGGACGGTGTGTGTGGGATTGAGTCCAAATAAACTACAGTGTGTGTGTTCATGGTGATGAAGGAACATGTCACCAGTGCAACAGTGTGGCTCATTGATGAGTTTTTAATAGTTTTTGGACAACAAAGGAGCTCTGTGGCTCAGAGGAAGAAGATGTGTGATACACACACAGTACTGTTGACAATAAGAAAAATACAGAATATCACTTTAAAGAGCTTCTATATCTCATCTTGAAGTGGGAGGGGATAAAGTGTGAAGATAGAGACAGAATCAGTGTGTGTGTGACGTTACAGAGGGAAAGTGTGTGTAAGACAGAGAGACAGAGGGGGAGGGAGGGAGGTTTGGGGAGAAAAAGGTGCAATGCAGGTATTTGATGCGCCACTAATTTAAGAGCTGATAACTGTAATTAACTCCGTCTAGAAGTTTCTCTCTCCGTCAGTATCAACAGGAAGTGATGCCAGCGATGGGAACCACACCAGTCTGGAGGTGTGTGAGCGTTTGAGGGACATCAGCAGAGACAGTGACAGTGTGTGGGAGACAGAGAGAGGGAGGAAGGGGGAGACGTTTGGGGAGAAAAAAGGTGCAATGCAGGTGTTTTGTGCACTAATTTAAGAACTGTAATTGAGGACAAAAGTATGTGGACACACACCATGTGACAGTTGAACACGTGGTTGTGACACCAGGTTCATTAACCTGCAGCTCTAACAGCCTCCACTCTTCTGGTTTCAGTCTTTCCTCCAGATGTTGAACCTGCTGCAGGGATTTGCTCTCATGCAGCCCCCAAACACAGATGTTGGGTGATCAGGTCTGGCTCACAGTCCAGTTCTTCCCAAAGGTGTTGGGTGGGGTTGAGGTCAGGGCTCTGTGCCAGTTCTACCACACCAAACTGGGGAAACTATTTCTTTACTGTCATGTTGAAACAAGAAAGAGACAAACTGTTGACACACAGGCGGAAGAACATTGTTGTCTCAAACAGACGTTCCCAACCAGTGTCTACTCCATCAGGTTACACCATCAGTGTGGACAGGGAACAGTCCAACCAGTGATTCTTCCTCCCCATATTGTTTTGTTTGAGGATTTTCAGAGACTTCAACAGGTAAGGGAATCCAGTATTACACAAGAGAAAAAGCAAAGAATGAGAGAAAATGGAAAAAATAAACATAGTTTTGTGTTTTTTCATTCTTATCCTGTTCATCATCTTGTTGTGTGAAATATCATTGTATGCTGGAACATTAAAATTTCCCTTTATTGGATCTAAGTGGCCTAGATCAAACCAGGAGAACCAGACCAGTTTGTGAACAGGTAACACAGAGTGCTGTTCAACAGCAGCTAACTTGGTTGCTGACACAGTTTATTCACGTATTTGTGACACGAGACACGTTTACTGTTATTTTCGAACCTTCAACGTGTTTTAGCCGTTTAAACTGAACCACGCGAGGGGTTAAACCCGGTCTCTGGTGTCAAGACCATCCACCCTGAACGCCTCCTTTCCTTCAGAGGAAAAACTGTTATCAGTGAACATTAAACATGAAGAAATTGTTTCCTTTAAGATTTATCTGGCAAAAGAAAAGAGTCGTATCTGAATGTGATTTCGAGGAGACGGGGTTGTTTGTGGAGCAGTTTCCACTCCTGCACACTTATAGAAAATAGATTTGTCCGACTCTCTCCGTTTTGGACTCACTGGATCTCTGTGTTCCCTCAAAGGTCAGAACCGACAAGACGGTTTGCAGCTGGTCAAAGGCGTGAATTTGTTTGTCAAAGTTCACTAAAGTTGAGAGTTAATCCACCAATTTACCGATTTCAGTCAGAAATTTCACTGCTATAAACGCTGGTGTGACGGAGTCTTTATCTGCCATTACTCTCTCCCTTTATCTCCCTGTGTCTCACCCCTCTCCCTCTCTCCCCCATTAGCTCTAATACAAAAAGTCAGCGTATATTAATGTATTGTTAGACGTGCGAGTGTGTGTGTGTGTGTGTGTGTGAGCTCGGTGGGGAAAAAGGTCGCTATTTAAAAGACATTAAAATGCTGAAAGATGAATAGTGTCGGACACTTTAACGCACTGCAGGGCCCTCGCTACACACACACACACACACACACACACACACTAACACAAGGTCGGGCAAGTGAGACTGTGTGTGTGTGTGTGTGTGTTTGTGTGTGTGTGTCACAGTAATGTGAAAAAGGAGTTCTCAGCCATAAGGTACCAACCTCCCACTGCTGCCCTTTATACACACACACACACACACACACACACACACACACACACTTCTTAAAAAATGAGATGTCAACACCAGACACCGCAGGCTCGGAGGTGTACGCCAAGGACAGCTTTGTGTGTGTGTGTGTGTGTGTGTGTGTGTGTGTGTGTGTGTGTGAGACTCATTGCTTCTTATTGCCATTTAGAGTAAACAGACACTTTTCACTGTACAAATAGGAGTGTGTGTGTGTGTGTGTGTGTGTGTGTGTGTTAATTAAAACTGATGACACTGCCATCAGTCGTCTGCCATTAGCAGCTAAACAGACAGAGTGACCTTTACCCCTCTTTTCTTTCCTTTTCTCTCCTTCCATTGTTTTCATTTCCTTTTCCAGCATCTTTTCTTTCTTTACTCACTTCTTTTCTTCCTCTCTTTATGTCAGTGTGTTCTTCATTTCCTACCTCTCTTCTATTCTTTCCTTTCTTTCTTCCAGCCTTTAATCCTTTCTCTTGTTGCCTTTCCTTTTCCTCTTTGCTCTGTCCTTCATGTCCTTCCTTCCTCCCTGTAACCGTGTCCTGCCTCTCTTCTTTTCCTTAAACCTTCCTCGCTTTCTATTATTTTCTTTCTTCTTACTTTCCTTCGTTACCTTGCCCATGTGTATGTAATTTTGTGCATATACATATATATTTTTTGCACACATTCATGTGCAAATATGTGTATTTTTAACACAACATCAGCCCGATAACGGCCCGACCCGACAGATGCAGGAACAAAAACGAGCGTCGACAGTTGCTGATTTGATCCTGTAGTGTGCCACAGAGGAAGACAGCCTGAGACACCTCATGACGTCCCGACAGAAAGACTAACGTGTCCGAACTTTTGCGACAGGTTTTGTGACTTTGACCGGTCGGAGAATGGAGCGCTGTAGAGGAGAAAGCTTTTATCGTTTGACCATCTCCCTCAGGTCAGGAGCATTAAACTACTCCCACCTCCACCTCCACCTTCATGTTCCAGCTTCACGTTCTTTCAGAAAACCCAGATTACATGAGGACGCACTGGTTGTTGGTGCTGTCAGCTGGCGAGCTGTGATTGGTCGTGAAGTCTGCTACGTCTCTCGGCAAAGTTTTATGACTCAATGATCGTCTAATCTGGTACAGAAGACATACATTTCCTGCCTTTCTCTCTTGTTTCTTCCAAATGTTTCCTCTTTTCCTTTTTCCTTTTACTCTTCCTGTCCTCCTTTCTCGTATTCCCTTGTCCTCATGTATGTAATACTGTGTTTATTTATTTTCTGTGTACATTAGTGAGTATTTTTATGTGTATATTAAAGTGTTACTCACATTGTGGGGACATGAATGTGTTCACTCAGTCACTTTACGTGAACAAACCAAACCATTAAATTGTAGGTTAAGATTTGTTTTTTGGCTCGTTGAGTCTCCAGAGAATTAATGTAAGTCAATGAAAAGTACAAAAACGAGTGTGTGTGTGTGTGTGTGTGTGTGTCTTCCTACTTTGGGTGTGTGAACTCGTCCACCAGCGACACTTTCTCCACCAGGTCTCCTCCGATGGAGCGCACCAGCTCGTAGAAGTCATTCTCTGTGAAGCTCTCTCGCCCGTCCTCGCTCTCTCTGCTCTCCGGCAGCCAGAAGGAGATGTCGTTGTGGAGGGGGGGGTACTTACTGAGGGGCTGAGAAAACACACACACACACACACACACACAAAGAACAATAATCAACATCTCGTCTATCAGATTTAAACACAAATCGAGGCACATATAAGAAGCTAACGCAACTGAACAGCACAATTTACAAATATTCACATCCTGTTACTTTCCATCTTTATAGAAACTAAATATGAGAACAAATTTAATAGAAATTCTCTTGATAATTATTAAAGAAGCAGAGTCGGGGTTTCTGGCACAGCTTCACTTCTAAGTGAAGCGAAAAAATCTGAATACTGCAAGTGCTGCTGGAGTTTTGAAGCCCACTGCATCTCTAACTGACCATTATATTCTTTTTGTCACATGCTAATCTTAATTAATTAATTTCTTTTTTTTCATTTGTGTATCGTCTATATTCTGAAGGGGTTATGTGCAGAGGTTTTACCGAGGTCATGTCCTCTGCGTTTGTGGCTCAAAATGTGGATGTTTGAGTCCCTTAAAGAGAAGTTTATCTTCTGTAATTTACAGTTACACATGAAGAGATATTCCATCCTAAAAGGTCTTTAAGTTTGATCCTTCATTAGCTTTTCACACCATTCAAAAACAATGGCATGAACATGTTTCTGCTACTGACTGACATACAAATAAACAAATACAATAACAAAAAGATGAAAACAGTAAATGATGAATTGGACTATTTTAGACCAAGAAAAACATTTCCATTAATAAAAAATGTTACAGACTGATTTTGGGGTCTGGGATGGGGTTGCAGGTTTGGGGGTCACTTGGACTCAGGACTCATCAGTATTTCTAAGATCCCGGCTGATGCTCTGGTTCTGAGTAAATAGTTTTATTTTTGCTTTGTTTTTAATTTATTTTATGGTAGAATAAAACAACATCGAAACAAAACACAAAGATGTCTGCAGTGAACGACCAATCAGCACATCAGCTGAAGACCAGACGATTAAAAAATAAGACAGATTAAAAAACTGAGAAATGTTAAAAGTGAAGAAGTCCAAAGATAAAGAGGAAAAGTGAAAGAAAGCAGAAAGGAAACGTAAAGACAGAAGAAAGAGCGAGATGAGGAGGGAAGAGGAGTAAAACATGAAGACAATAACACATTAAAACTTAATCAGGACGACAGAATAAATCTGATGTTTTATGCAGCGACAGATGGAGAGAGAGATTTCTATCGTCTTTGACTTGTTTATTACGCTGGAAAAAACTTTTAATAAACACAGAGAGAGAGAGAGAGAGAGAGAGAGAGAGAGGAGGAAGGAGTTGAAGTCCACAAACGTTCTTATCCTTCTCTTCTTGTTCCCGACCACAGCAACATAGTGCTTTTATTTATTTATCTATTAAACAAAAAACGTATATCTCAGGAGAGGAAGGAGGCAGGTAGATGGGCTGTTGGTTTGGTTGGTTAGGAGGATAGGTGGGTGGGTGGGTGGGGAGATAGTGGGCTGGTTAGGTAAGCATGTAGGTAGGTGGATGGTTGGTTAAATAGGTGGGGGGTTGGATGGGTGGGTAGGAGGACATAATAAATGTCACTAATAAGTTAATATGTAGGGACTGAAAACGCTATTTTTCATTTACATTTTTATTATTATTATTATTTAAAGGGGATAGATAGGTGGGGGGGACAGCGTGTCCACATACTTTTGGCCATACACTGTAGATAGAGTGTTTCCTCTGGCGCTCACAGCTGTTCAACAGTTTAGTGGCACTGCACAGCTCCTCAGTGTGTGTGTGTGTGTGTATACAAACACACACACAAACACACACAAACAGCCTGTTTCCCGTTTGGCCCCCCGACGGTCACAGTTCATTACCTGTGGATCCGGGGGCCGGGGAAGGTTTAGGGGGTGAGGTGGAGAGTCTCGGCCCAGGAGAGGTGCACTGACCCCGGGCAGGAGATGAGCCGTGCTCCCCTGGTCCCTCTGGAGGAACCGAGTTCATCAATAAAACTAACAGGACTGAGAGGAGGACCGCAGCAGGACAGCAGGGTCCGTCCTCAGCTGACCCCCCCTCAGATCTTTATCTGGATATCATGATATGTATTTCTCACATGTGGCCTCCTTCCATCTTTCTTTCCTTTCTCGAACGTTATAATTTATTCTTCTCTTCCTCTCAGCATCCTCATTTTTCTTTATTTCCTTCCTTACTCCCTTTCCTTCTTTCCTACCTTTCCTCCTATCTTTTTTCCTAACCTTTCTTTCCTTCTCTCCTGGTTTCTTCCCTTCTTTCCTTCCTGCCTTCTTTCCTTGTTTCCTTTTAGCATCCTCTTTCTTTCCTTCTTCCTTCCTTCCTTATGTCCTTTTAAGATCCCACCTTTCTTCCTTTCTTTCTTTCCCTCATTTTTATTTTCCTCTCATTGATCACCATATATCAATTGTTTCCCTCTCTTTCCTTATCTATAAATTTCTACTTTTCATATTTCTTCCTCTCTCCTCCTCTTCATCATCCCTTTAAGTTTTTCTTGTTAGTCTTTTAATCTTTTATCTTTACGTTCCTCATCTCCATTTTTTCTTTGCTTCCATCTTACCTGCTCTGTCCTACCTGCGTCTCATTTCTTCCTTCCTTCCTCTCTCACTCCATTTTCAGCGTCCACTCGTTCCTCCCCTCCTCCTCCATCTACCCTTCCTTCCTCCCCTCCTCTCTTCTTCTCTGTTCTCCTCTCTGCCCTCCAACAGTCACTTGAAATGTTCTTCATTAGTGAAGACGAGAGTCGACAAAAAACACCTTTAGCAGGGACAGAGTAACCGCTGTGTGAACCATGTGTGTGTGAGTGTGTGTGTGTGTGTGTGTGAGTGTGTGTGTGTGTCTATGTGTGTGTGTGTGTGTGT
>NTHP01000869.1:179161-189985 GCA_003416845.1 Oplegnathus fasciatus | reverse complement strand
CCCCCCACCTCTTTTTACTCACACACAGCTCTGCAATGCCAGGCCCCCTCCCTCAGCCAATCAGGAAACCTTACAGAATAGGGTGGTTGTATTGGTGTGTGTATGTGTGTAGTCGTATCGGCGTCTGTCGATGACGTCATTGTTAAATGATCACATGACACGTGACGGCAGCAGAGATATGTGTGTGTGTGAGTAATGTGGCATCTGTATGCAGACTGACTGATGTGTTCAGGGAATGTGTCGCACCGAACAGAAGAATACACGGACAGTAAAACATGAACACGTCAATATAATGTAACAGCATCAGTCCAAGAGCAAATATAGCTTGCTATTTGTCACACTAATCCTGAGCTAAAACACCAGAAAATACTGCACCAAACTAAAGCTAAATCACCAGAGAATGTTAGATTAAACCAGGACTAAAACACCAGAGAGTATTGCACCAAACTGGGATAAAACCCAAGAGAATATTGGATTTGATTCAACAAGTGGACAGACAAACAACTCCAGTGGGATTCCCATGTTGCTTCTGCTGGATGTCTAGGCACCAAAAACACCATGAATATTGGACCAAACCAGGCTAAAACACCAGAGAATAATGGACTGAATCTGAGCTACAATACCACACCGTAAAGATCTGCTGGATGAAGTACAAGAGCATATGAGAAGAATTTGGACTAAACCAAAGTAAAGATGCCAATGAATACTGGACCAAACTGGACTAAGAAACCACAGAAAAATGGACAAAACCTGGGCTAAAGAGTGATCATTATACCAAACCAGGGCTAAAGCACCAGAGAATATTGGACTCCCATGTTGCTCTGTTTCTGTTGGGTGTTTGAGAACCAAAAATACCAGAAAATACTGGACCAAACCAGAGTATAAACACCAGTGAATACTGAACCAAACTGGGGCTAAAATGCAAGAGAATATTGGACTCAAACCAGGCTAAGAAAAGAATGGACTAAATTAGGGCTAAGACACCAGTAAATGTTGGATGAAACCAGATATACAAACAGTCGTAATCAGGCCAAACTGGAAAAAAACAGTAGTAAATATTTGATCAAACCAGGATTAAATCAGAGAATAATGGAACAAAACAGGGCTGAGAGCTAAAGACTATGATTGAATATGTGGACAAACGAGAACTCCAATGTTGCTATGTTTCTGCTGGACGCCAAAGTACCAATGAACACCAGAGAATACTGGTCGAAACTGGGGCTAAAATGCCAGAGAATACTAGACCAAACCAGCTGAAACTCCTGATAATAATGGACTAAACCAGGACTCCTATACCAGTGAATATTGGACCAAACCAGGGTTACAAACAGTCATAAATGGGCCAAACTAGAAATAAAACAGTCATAAATACTAGACCAAACCAGCTAAAACTCCTGATAATAATGGACTAAATCCGGGCTGAAAGCCAAAGACTATTGGAGCAACCCACAGTTAAAATGCCAGAGAACATCTGACCAAACTGACGCTAAAACACCAGTGAATATTGGACCAAACCAAGTCTGAAATTAAACTTTTATGGACAGACTCCAATGGGACGTCCAAGTTATCTGTTTTCTGTCTGAGTAATATTAAGCAAGCTTTTTCTAACACTGAAGAACTTTTAATATTATCAAATGCAGCTTCTACAGCTGCATAAAAAAGTGATGGATTATTAGTGAAACTTATGTTGATTGTGATGTTATTTAATATGCATTTGTTTCATTTATTTACATTCATTTTCTTGCCTTTCCTGCTTCCCAGTTTTTCATTTACCATTTGTCACACTCTAATTCTGATTCGCTCTCATTTTTCATTCTGTTCATCTTCCCTCCTCATCTTCCACATTCGACCACTCGCTCTCCCTCCTCTTTCAATTACACTTCCTGTCCCTCTATCACTTTTTCTTTTTTACACGTCCCCTCTTCCATCACTTCTTCACATCTCTCACCTCTCCTCGTTCCTCTTCGTTTACATTTTTCAAGTCTTTTTTGTCACCCTTTCCCTCTGTCCCATTCATCTCCTTTCTTTCCTCTCATCCCTCTCTAATCCCTTCATTTTCAGTCTCTCCTCTTCTTCTTGCTCCCTCCATCACTCTTTCCTCCTCCTACTCTTTTTTCCTCAACTCAGCTCATTCCTCCTTCTCACCTAATCCATTTCTCCTCCACATTTCCACCATCACTCCTTTTGTCTCTTTTAATTCCACCTCCACTTGTTCATTCTCGCTCTCCGCTTCACACTGCAGTCCATCACTCTTCTCTTACTTCCTCCTTCATCCCTCCATCCACTTATCCTTTCCACCTGGCTAACGCACTGTTCGAGCTTGTCTGTACTTCTTCTGTTGTTCTGTTTTATCCTTTAAGTCTGTTGCTCATCTTTCTTCTGTTCCCTCTTTTTAAAGTTATAATCCTTAAAACGTTCATGACTCCGTTTGGGAGCTTTTCATGGTCGCCATTTTTTCTGTAATATTGATTGAATATATTTAAATTACATAATCACCTCTACAGTAGTTTTAGTGGTGGAGTCTGCCATTCCAGTGCTGGATTCAGATTGCCTATTACTGCATGAAGAATTCACAGGAAATGATGCAGCATGTAGTCCAGTGTTACTGTTGGTGATTTGGTCTCATTGATTCAGAGCTGGGTTAAGTTACTGCTAACGCTGCTTCACATTAAAAGCATTCAATTGGAAAAACACAAGACAGATTTTATTGTGAAGCAGTCACAAAAAACATTGTGGTTAGCACTCAATTGTTCATCAAAAATGCGTCTACGAAACAAGACAAAAGTTATTTTGGTCAACAGATCTGTTTTCATTTTTACAAGATGGAGCGGCCACAGCGAGCAGTTAGATGAAGGGCTGCACACCACCAGCTCCTCAGCAACAACTCCTTTCACTGTGTCCTTTCACTGTGTCCTGCTGTTGGGTGGAAAACTACTGGCTGTGTGTGCAGCATGAAATCAGATGGAGGTTTTAATTATTATTGACCGACTTCTTTATTAGCACACAGTTTGTTTGGCTGCACTGTAAACAGACGCACCAGCTGCTCTTCTGTTGTATTTCTGACAAAGTTGCTGCTCGAGGAGTGTTTGCTGGAGTATTGAACCACACTTGCTGTTACCATGGTAACTATGGGTATCCAGAACTGAGCTGAAATCTCAAGGATTATAACTTTAAATTTGGTAATTTCTTCTTATCTTACGTTTGTCTAATGACTGAATGTGTCACTTCACACCTGCCCATACAGTATGTGTCAGTTGTGTCATTGTCATGATCTTACATCAGTATTGACATTAGCAACTCTGCTGCAATATCACCAATAAAATCAATTTCAATATCATTTACTTATATATTTATCCACATATTTAACCATTTAGCATCAGTATCCATTGTCAATCTCAGAACCCCCAACAGCTGTTATTATCAATATGAGACAGAACTGGAGAGAAATGGAAAATATGTAATCACTACCATTATGTAGTAACTGTAAAACATCGTGGAGTGTCGCTTCATTTGATGCCAACACAGTGAGCTATATAAAAACAAAGAAACCAGGAGTTTCGATTTCTGATCTCTACATCACCCAGTTTGGGTAAAAAAGAAAAATAATTAAAGGAAAGCTAGTTTTTGTAACAGTCTTCAAACATATTTTATGTGAATTGGATCAACTTTATTTACTGTAGATGTACTAAAGGCTCTGTGAGCACTGTGCAGGTGTATTATACTGTGTAAGTATCTGCATATACTCGATATTAAATAAAACCCTTGAATGGGACATCCCTGACAATGACACTGGATAAAACTGCATTTTAAATTGGGTCTGTTGTGTTTTTTATGTCTTAAGTTTAGTAAGTAACTAAAAAGTATTCTGATCAGATTTTGATAATCAAATAAATTTTTCCATGTAGTCTCTATTGAGTAACTAGCTACATTTCAAAATAAAAGACCCTGTGCTGTTGTTGAGTTTGAAGGGAGACCTGGTTACGCCATCAGTCCCAGTTCCAGACAGCTGCTGTATTGGACCAGTTAGAGGAACAAGTTAATACGAAACCCTCAGAGGCTCATCTTTTCACCTCACCACATCTCACGCAGCCACACACTCATCTGTCACCATTAGCAGTCCTAAATGGACAATTGGCAGCCTCCACCAGTCTCCCAACACTATGATTTATAGATGGAAACTCTCATTGGCAGCTCTCAAGGAGGGAAATATGACAGCAATGCAACCTGGGAGTCAAACGGGCAGAAAAAGAGGGGAAATGGACCTCTGCTTGTTTGACATCTGAACTCAAAATGATAATCTGCTGCAAAATTGTTGATATTTTCCTTTAGCTATTTCTATGACTACCTAGAGCTGTAAATAAGGTCATTTCAGGCATCATACAGGAATATGTCATTACAAAATGTATTGGATTAGGACTGAGAAATATAGGTTCAGACTAAAATGTACACAGACAAGAACAATTACAGTCATAAAAACTTTATATAAAGGAGGTTTACTGCAAACAGAGATGTGGAGCATCTAAAAAAAATACCTTGCTGACCTGTGAAAACCATGTATCTCCAAATGTCAACTTTTCATGAGCTTTGTGACAATGCATATTTCAGATAATCCAATGGGTTTTTAAAGGGTCTACAAGTAGGACTCGTTTCTCAAACTCTGAAGAAACTTTCACTGGACAGCAACAACATGTTGGCAATATGAAACTTAAAGACTCTGGATCCTGAACGTTTTACTAAAATTGAATGATTAATTAGTTTTTTGATCATTTCCTTTAAAATGCCAGAAGCAAACAGTCAATTTACACTAACCTAAACTCTTTAAACTCACTGTTACACACACTGTTTAGTTCTGCATTAATATTTTTATCCTGTGCATTTTGTCTCGGCTTTCATTCTGCTCCTAATTCTAGATTTCTAAATGTTCTCTCCGTTGTGTTTTATTCAAGCCTCTTTAATATTGAGGTTTAGAGTTCAATCTTGACCTTGGACGCAGCAGTTGAGAAAACAGTCTCACATGATCTTCATCAGACCACGTCTGGACATTCCCCATCTGCCTGGAATGAGATTGTTTTGTCGACTGCTATTTGTAAAGTGAAGAGTGAACTTTCAATGTCAGCTTCAAATCCAACACGGCCGAAAAATCCTTAAAGAGCTCACATCTACAATACCATGACAACCTGGCAAACTCCATCTGCTGATGAAGATCATGTGATATGATTGAAAGCCGTAGCTACTACAGTAACAGACCTTGTGGTGAGATTTTTCTAATGTTACTGTTGGTAATTCATTACTCTCGCTCTTACTTATCTTATTGAAAGATAATGAGATTAAAATGCTGACTCAAGGTCCACTTACTGGCTTTTGTCAGAGCTTACCGGCGATTGAAAACCAAGTACGCTACATCTGACCATGAGTTTTCAGGTACTAAATGGACCATAATCATTATTATTTGGTCAAATGAGTGTTTTTAAGGTCAAGAATTACATTTTTTTCTCATTTTAATGTTTTTAATGTTCAGTTTGTATCACTGATTCGCTATTTTGAAATATTTCTCATTTGGCACATTTTAACCATGAAGCAGGTTTGCCTCTTGTGCAATCTGTCTTGAAGTTTCTTTTTTTTTTCCTGTTAAAGCCTTTTTTGAGTGTTTTTTGCTTCCTGCTTGAGAACAAGATCTTTCTCGTGACTGTGACTGACTTAAGTACTTCATCTTGGCATTTGTGTTGTAAAACACATTTTTAGGTGCTACATATGGATTTATAAAGCACTTTTCAACCTGAGTAGGTGGGTTATAAGGCCTTTCATTCGCCCACAGACACACTGATGTTGGTTGAAGCTACCATGTGGGACATTGGACTACCCATCTGGAAACACTTGGAGTTGAATATCTTGCTCAAGGACACTTGAACATGCGGACGTGAAGCAGTAGGGTTTGGAAAATGCGTGACTCTTCCCGTCTTTAGTGTTTCTGTCCAGAACTTTTCTTAACAAAGTTACAAAGTGCTGATTGTAGCGATGACAATGGAGAAATTTCATTTTGTCTGACTTTTTCACTCATTGTCACTCTGAATACGAGCGCAGACTTTGTGTCTAAAATCTTAAACACGAACTCTCCCCGCGGTGCGAGCGCTGCTTTGAATTGGCCTCCAGTAATGAATATAGATTATGAAAACAATATGAGCTGAAACAGTCTGCAGCGGCTGCCTGTTATTGAGCCTCGCTCCTGAATTAGTAATGAGGATGACATAAATTATGCAGAGTGATTAGTAACCAGGCAACACGCGGGTTTACCTCTCAGTTTATAGATCAATGTAGTGGGAGGGGGTCAGAGGGAAAGACAGAGACAGAGCGACACGAGAGGGAAAAACTGCGTGTTCAATTAAAACAGACTTCAAGTACAAATCAGGGAGTATTAAAATAGACGTCAGTGTGTGTTTCAAATTCAGTTTAGCTCCAGTTCTTTGATTTCTTTGGGGTGTTTGAAGACGTTAGACAGGGAGTCATTGGTGTGATAATCATCATCTCTGTCTGACCTGCTTCTGCTAATCCCAGTGAAGCTTCAACGCAAAATAACTGTGGCCTGGTTGAGGGAAACATAGTGTAGTGTTTGTCTCATTAACAGGTGTGGAGGATCAAAAACTCTTAAACATGAAGACTCCATACGATGTCCATTACTTATACTCACTTTATTAACTATGTTTTGGCGCTGAAACCTTCATAACTTTTAACCTTTAACCTGATGACAAAAAGCATACATTATAAGGCAAAATTTATAAATGTCGTTAAAGAGGTTAGCAGCTCTGTGAGGTTGTACTTAGACAATGCTGGCATGTTGATATTAAGCAGATATCATATTAACCATGTTCTCCATCTCAGTTTAGTGTGTTAGCATGTTACTCATTGCTAATTATCACTAAGTATTGGAGGAACTGACATTTTGACCTGAGAATAATGCAAGAAGAAAGGTTACAGGTCATCCTGACGGGAACATGAATGTCTGAAGCAAATTTCACGGCGATCCATCCAATAGTTGTTGAGATATTTCAATAAAAAACAAGAACGTCAACCTCAAGAGAAACACGAATGTCTGAACCAAATCACTGTGTAGTTGTTGGTGCCAGAGGAAAAGTGAGAGAATCACCCAAGTTATTAGAATGCATCCTCTGGGGAACATGAATATCCGTAGCAAATTTCATTTACAATCCATCCTATAGTTGTTGAGATATTTCACTGTCAATGTCAACCTCTTGGTGGCGCTGGAGGAAAAGTTGGGATCACCAAAGTCAGTAGGACTGATCCTCTGGGGGACATGAATGTCTTTAAAAGTGAGTGAAAGTGTTCTTTGGTTTAGAGCTGAAACTTTTAGTCGATTGACAGAAAAATAACCAGCAGCTGTTTTGATAGTTGAACACTCTTTTTAAACCAAAATGCCAAAAACTTTCTGTCCTTCCAGCTTGTGAGGATTTATTGCTTCTCTTTGTCTTGTATGATAATAAATTACCAATATTCAGTTTGAAAATGCAGTTCGAAACTTGAGTCGTTTGACCCACAACCTTTGATTCTATCTGTGACATCTCGACAGCTTAGCTTTGAGCTGACTGACTGCAGTGGGACGACTGAACGTTAGTAAAGACGCGCAGAACACGTCCGTGAACGTCATAAATTATCAACATGTCCAAATACTGACTTAGTCCAATCATAGCGACCCCAGGAAAAGAATCCTGGTGCTGATGTCACTTGTTGGTGATCACTCTGTTTAGTCAGCAGCTCTCTTCTTTTAGACCAGATCATCAATTCTTAGAATGGAAGCAGAAAATAGATAAAACACTGATTCAATTATCGTCAGTTCCTTTTATTTCGAAATTACACTCACTGTGTTTTTACTGAGCTCATGTTCGTCCTGCCTGAGTGGGCGCACACACACACACACACACACAAACATGAGTCATGATGCCACGAATACTGTAGTTCTTTGTATTTTTTTAACATAAATCCCACTCTAAACTAAACACACACAAATACTCAGGTATATGACGCAGCCTCATACTCCTCTCCAAAACATACCTCCTACTCCTGTTTGTTTTTCTGCTAATTTCACCCTACTCATGCGAATGAGCGTACGTATAAAACACACACACACACACACACTCACAGGTGTGTGAGCGTCCGCACACCAATCAGCTATGCCGCAGAGATCAGGCTGTAATTATGGGCGGATTACTGGGAAATGGCCGGGCTTTGGCGAGGTTAGGTGGTGGAGCTGTTCACACAGCTTAGCGGCCTGATCCTCTGTTTAGTGGAGGTTAAGGCACTTTGTCATCCACACAGTGATAATCAACAGTCCCCGTACACCTGCCGAGATTATGAAAAGACTAATGAGAGAGGCAGAGAGCTGCAGAGGCAGGGAGGGTTAGACTAAGAAAGAAAAGGTAAAGACAGAAGAATTACACGGATTTATGTGGCGAAATACGACTGGATTCATTTTAGTGACGCAGATCACGTTCCGACCGCCACGTCTGACGTCCTCACTTCTTTGTTCTGTCTGACGTGACATATTTTGTACCAGGAGCTCATCCTTTAATCACTGATTCTTCCTATTGTTTTAGTGTCGGTGTGTTAGCCAGCTGATCTGAGCACACTCAGCCAGCCAGATAAAAATGCCAGCTTACGTTCAGGGACATCTTTTTTCTTTCTCCAATGCTGACGTTTGTCAGATTCTAACTTTCTACAATATGGTGACTACTGTATGGTTAAGGTTAGAAAAAGATCATGGTTATGGCAAACAAATTATGGTTAAGGTATGGTTTGGTAACAAAAACACTCAATTCTGCACCTCAACGCGGGCCTAAGACCCGGCCCGTACCCAGGTCTGACCGAAGTGAACCCAAGTGGTACTGACAAATGTAAGACCCAAACCTGAACAAGGCTATTCTTTGCTTTACTTTATCCATAACTGACCGTTATCTTGCCAGTTGGGTAGCAGAACTGAAATATGGTGTCACCCACATCAGTACTAAGTGCCTGCTTGCTGGTTAGTACGGCTAAAAGCTCTGTACGCTCAAAAATGCTGCTTGTTTATGTTCAGTGCTGTAGCGATACATAATGTGACATCATTACCCTCCAGTGAAAAGCCAGCGTGGATGGATGGTGTACAAACTTTGGTTATCAGTTCATGTCCCACCTCCTACCAAGGGTCAGCCATGGTTCCCTTTAACCGAAGACGACACTGCAATGCGAACATTTACGTTTGTTTGTTTATATCTTGTCTTGTCTGACGGTGCACAGCTGATCCTGATGAGCAGAGTTTTAGATGTCTTAAAATGGCCACCGTACAGAGGACAAACCCTTTTGATTTAGGCAACAACACTATCTGTCCTCTGGCATCACCCTCAGGACAAACTGACCCCACTAGTGGTAAAGATCTAAGAGTACCAAAGTTGTCTCTCCAGTTTTCATCCAATAGTTAAGTTTTATTACAGCCTCATCACTGATTTCCAACTGACAAAATAAGTGAAAAGAGACACAAAATTTCATGTTTTCCTGAACATTTCTGTGCCGCAGAACACAACTAATCGACAATAACTGACCTGGAAGACAGGGAAGTTGAAAAACACAATGAAGGCCAGTTGTTATTGTCTTGTTCGGCTTCTGTAAAGCTCCGGATCACTCCTTGTTTTTTGTATTATACATTTAACTTCTTTGACTGCTGGTTGTGCACAATTCATGTTACTATAAGATTTCTGCACCCTGTGACTGAATCTCCTTGACCTCCTTGTTTTCTACTCCTGTTACTATGAAGTCAACCCGTCACCTCCTTGATTGCAGCTCCTGAAACGCCCCAACAGTTACTTCTTCTCTGCTTCTTTCACCCTCCTTTTACCCTCCTTGTTTTCTGCTCTAAGTACAAAAAATCCTGGACTGCTCTTTATTCCCCATGTTGTGATTAGTAGGACTCTGTTTAACCCTTCACTGTCCCCTGCCTGTTTAGTGTTTTTCATTAAAAAGCGGGTCCATACGCGGGGATAAACTGTGTCCCCTCTGGACTACAAACTGGATAATGAGACACGACAACATCACCAGCAGAAGGAGGGAAATCCCCTCAACTCCAACACACCTCCACAAACACCACTGTGTGTGTGTTCACTCGTCTACATTTACTGCTGTCAGAGTGTGTGTAGCCGTGTGTGTAGCTGTGTGTGTGTCTCTGGCTCTCCTGCCTGCAGATCTAAATGTCTGTCTGCCTCTCCATCTGTCTGCCTCCATCACAGTTGGGAAATGTTGGGGTGAAACCATTTTTCCTCCTCAAACTGAAGATAAACACTCCACGGTGATCGTCCCCTCTGCTCTTTAAAGGAACACACCAGGATTTTGAATATTTTCAAGTGTATTTGTATCTATGAGCAAACGCTACTTTTTGTTTGTACCTTTTGTAGGTTATACATTTAACTTCAGTTTACAATTCAGTGTTTGCCTCAGGTGTGAGGACCATCTGTTGGTTGAACTGGGAGTTTTTATGGGGAACTACAGCTGCTCTAATCCATATTTTTATATTAACAATGGATCAAGTTCCCCCCCAACTCTACTGAGATTTTTAGCCTCTTTTAGCTCCTAGTTTTGGTTTTCCGGCACGTTTCCCCTTTAGGTTCAGTCTCAGTGTTTGTTCTCATCAAACAAGCTCAGATAAAGCCACCGTACTCTACCTGCTCAGCAGCAAACAGCCAACAGACTCAGTCAGAGAGCAGCTGGTGAACATAGTGCAGCATTTAGCAGCTAAAGAGACAGATATTTCCCTCAGGAGGTGGTGGAGACCAAACACAGAGCTAA
>NTHP01000869.1:158561-179156 GCA_003416845.1 Oplegnathus fasciatus | reverse complement strand
GCTTGCTGCTCTGTCCAAAGTCCAAAAATAATGCAGGTTTAAGGGACTCAATACGTTGCAGAAGCTAGACTTTACCTGTGTGCATATCCTCAATGTTACTTCACAAAGAAACACGTTTTTTCCTGTCAGTGTGTCGGACAGCTCTAAATACTACAATCCCCATGAGCCTCGGCTGCAGTTGCCATGGAGAAGAAGCCAGTCAGAACAAAGCACGAAGACATAGTTGCTCAATTCTTCCAGAATTGACTCAGAATCCAAAAGTAAATTAATTTAAGCTGCAGATTGTAAAATCTGTTTCATCTTTAGTTTCCACGTTAGCAGCACACTGTGATTGGATGTTACTTAACAAAATGCACCTTGGGAGTTGTAGTTAACGTCTCCACAAGTTTTCACATTTACAGGTTCCTTCAACTTTTGACTTTAATCATCTTTTGTACCGATGATTCAACCAGGAGAGTTTCCAGCTGTGACTCACCTAACGATTTTCACTTTTCCAAAATAGCTCCTCCCCCTCGGTGCGACACAGCGGCAGACTTCATGCTAACATGCGTAGGAGTAACAACGTCCTGTTTGACCCCTCCTTGTGTTTTGTGTCCTGTTATTGTGACCCCGCTGACCCCTCCTTGGTTCATCTCCTGTTACCTGACTCCTCCTCGCTATTTGTTTTAATTATTCTCACACTGTTTGACCTTCTCCTTGTCATCCACTCCCATTACCAACTCCTCGACCCCTCCTTGTTTTGTCTCCTTGTTACAGTAACACCCCGCTGACCTTTCCTCATTTTCTCCCGGTGGAATGACAGGTGAGGAAAAAGAAATAAGACGAGATGTTTAATGGCGTCAGACGTGATTAATCGCTGGCAGAGAGGTGAAGTGATACCAAACAGTGATTCAACCTGAGCGCTCCGTAATGAGAAAAGAGGCTGGCTGCCTATTACCTTAATAAAGACGTCTACATGTTAATTGGACTGACACGCCTGAGCGCAGGGTGTGTGTATGACCGTGTGTGTGTGTCTCTGAGGACTCGCTGCTGCTGATGGTAGAAGAAAAAGACACTGCAGACTTTTGACTTTGCTCACACACACTCTGTAGAGTTGGGTAAGCAATAATTTATATCGCAGATCGCCGGGTAACAGAGCTCATCGTCTCTCTAACGAGTTAAGAGCGCTGCAGAGAGCAGCTCCGCCCCACCTGAGGCTCATCAGGACAGGAAGTCGGATAAATGAGACGCCCCGGACTCGTTCTACATTACCTCTATTACACACACACACACACATCTCACACCTGACACAGCTGCTCAGGTGTAAGTATGAGTATAATAAGAGCAGGATAGTAGTTTTGAATGATCCTGGAGGGAAACTGGAAATAAATCATAAAATAGATTATAAGTTGCACAGTGCTGGTTGATTTAAAGACACCTGTTGGTATTTGTGGTAACAGCAGGTGAGTTTTAATGAGTTTTAATACTAAAAGGTCCGCAGTTCTGTTGGAGATGATTCATATATCGACCACCGGGGGCAGCAAATGCACCTTGAGCAGCTACTCTGTCCCAAATGCACCAGAAGAAAATCAACTAGTGTATCTGTGTACAGATAAACAGAGCATAATGTTGTTTTAAAGCAAAAGTTCGACATTCTGGGAATTAAGATTATTCACTTTGTAGCAGAGAGTTAGATGAGAACATCAGCAGCTGATGAGCTGATTACAGGTGCTGGCAGGTGGATTTTGTTACCCTAGGACAGAGCCAGGCTAGCTGTTTCCCTTTGTTTCCAGTCTTTGTGCTAAGCTAAGCTAACCGGCTGCTGGCTGTAGCTTCATGTTCACCGTACAGGCATGAGTGTGGTATCAATCTTCCCATCTACCTCCCCGTCACGACTTTGATTGGCTTTTTACCATCACAACTCGAGCAAACGCGATCGACTCTCAGGCTGCGAGCATTGCACAAAGTAGTTTTCCACACAACAGTAAAGTTGGTTGGCTTGCAGAAGAGTTGGAGGCAGCTCTTCATCCAACAGCTCGCCGCTTCTGCTTGACTCATTACTCAGTATTCACAAAACACTGATCCACTGATGAAAAGCACAGAAAATAACACTGATTATATACTATATTAATATATACTGATTATAGCAGTCATATAACCTCGGTTACAAATATGTGACCTGACTGAACTGTGGCTGCTTCACAATAAAAGCCACCACGTGTTTCACCATTCGAACGCTTTTAATGTGAAGCAGCAGCGGCGGGAGATGTTGTGCTAGCATTAGCATGAACTTATTCCAGCTGCGATACGTCTGCAGGAGAGTGAACAACAAACACTGAAGCTGATATCAGATCAAATTACAAACAGGAACACTGGTTTACAGGTGCATTGTTTCCTGTCAACCCCTCGTGTGCATGAAGGCAATTTGAATCCCACGTGTGAGTGGCGGACTCCGCCACTAACAATGAAAACTACTGTATAGAGAGGTAATAACAGAATGTAAATACACTGAATGGATATTTCATGAACATGCCAGCCTTAAATATTTTAAAAAAGGACTCTGAAATAATGAAAACCTGAGAGATTGTAACTTTAATATTAAGTTTAAAGTCACATCGAGGAGTTTGCCACAAAATAAAGACATGGAGGTGAACATGGCCTTCAGGACTGGGTCACCACTCAAAGTTAAAACAACTTCTGTTATAGACTGAATCTACTGAGTGCACATTCATTTACACAAATTTATGAAATATTTGCCATGACAAATTGTTTTTTGGAGATTTGCTTATCGATGACAGTTGCATAAAAGCATCATCAACATAATAATAATAATATAATGTGTCCGATCAGCACATTAAATGCATCATCAGAGTCTGATTCACAGATTATTCACAGTGATTTATCTCTGCAGTCTGCTCTCACTGTTCCACCCCTTCCCTCCGCCGGTAATGACCCACCAATCGCCTTCTGTGTCCCAAATGGACATTATTAATAATTAATCAAGTCTGTTGTTTGTGTACATCATGTGTTATTCATGTTATGTGTCCTGAACCACCTTTCACTGATGTAATCATCATCATACCATCCTCTACTTTTGGTTTGGGCCTCTTCGAGCCAATGAAGATAAATCTAAATGCTGCAACAGAGTTCTTCCAACTTCGTGTCAACAGTTTGTCTCTTTCCTGTTTCAACATGACAACACCACCTCCATAAAGAAATGGTTTTCCCAGTTTGGTGTGGAGGAACTTGACTGGCCCAGACTTCAACCCCGTCCAACACCTTTGGGATGAACTGGAACACCGACTGTTAGTTAGGCCTCACTGATGCTCTGGTGTCTGAGTGGGAGCACAAAGTGAATCTTTCCACCTGTGAGAATAACTTGGTGTATGGGAGGTTTCCTGTAAAAGCTTTTCACAGTTGTTTCTGTTGTTTTGAACGCTCCCTCGCTCCACAGCAGGACATATTGTTTTATGAGTACGGAATAAATCTCTGCCACCTCGACTGCCTCTCCGCTCTACCAGACTGCCTCTAATAAAGTACTCCTGTTGTATTTGGGTATTTCCCCGGGGTTTCGCTGGAATCAACACTTGTATCTGTCTTCAGACTGAGCTTCTTCCATACTTTGTTTCACTTTAACTCTGTGCTGACACTGGAGGACTGTGTGGCTGCAGGCAGGCGAGCAGAAAAACCTGTTTCTGCAGAGTGTTTGGATTCAAAAACCAACAAGACTAAAGGTGTGTAGTCACGCTGGCAGCTACTGACTTTAATCTCTAAATGAATAGTCAAAGTTAAGTGAACACTCAGTGCTGCCGCTTCACAGTTATTAAAACTCACAATCATTATTTCTTCTATTGGAAGGTATTTACTGTGAAGCAGCTGCAGGGAGTGTTTGAAGTGTTTTTACTTTTTCACACAAAATTAAGCACGAATGTTGTTTCTTGACATTGAAAGCAGAAGACAAAATAACCCCAACTCAAAGTCCACCTACAGGCTTTTCTGGAGCTTTTAACTGTACCACACGGTCTTCATCAGAGGATGGCGTTTACTCAGCTGTTGTGGAGATGGATGTGTTGACATGTAAGCTCAGTAGCTGTTGTGATACCGTCGCTTGTCAGCAAAGCAAACTCCGTCCTGCTGATGAATTTGTGTGATATGGTTGAAAAAGCGAGTAAGTAGGCCTTGAGTTGTGATTGCTTTGGTTTTGTTTGGTGAAGTTTTGGCTTGTTTTAAATTAAAACTGTCATGTTGAAACAGGAAAGAGACAAACACAAACTGTTGACACAAAGTTGGAAGAACTCTGTTGTTTAAAATATTATTCCCTCTTTAGGACGAAGAGGCCCAAACCAGAAAAACAGACCAAAAGTACACTAAAGTACAAAAAGATCTGCTGCAAATTGTTCTGAAACAAAAAGGCTCAACCTGATGAAACGAATCAACACTGAACAAACCACAGTTTTGTCTTGATGCCAGTCTTGATCCATAAGAAGTTCTCTGCTCTCTGGGGGGCAGTTTTCGACCACTAAGCCTGATACCAGGTTTAATTTAAAGAACAAATCTCTGTATTTGTGTTGAGCGGATCCTTTTCTCTCCCTCACAGCGTCTCTTCGTGTTTTATCCTGATAAGACGTGTTCAGACATTTAAACTCTTGCAGCTTCAGTAAAACCTACAGAATCAGGTCTGAGGAGGTGTTTAAGTCCTGCTCCGCTGTAAACGCCTTCATGTGGAACCAGAGGATGTTGACTGCTCATGCCTCTCCTGCTGAGCGGCTGCAGCAGACGTTAGTTAATCATGGCGGCGAGTTACAGCGGCGAGAAGAGGAGGCAGCTGCTCCACAGTCTTCCTCAAGTCCAATTACCATGATGACTTACTCCTCATCGCCTGATTCAAGGTGTCGATCGCCTGCATCGCTTTATTTCCTCTCTGCTTTGCTTTTCATCTCTAATCTCCCTGCTTTACTCAACTCAAACATTTCCTCACTTCTCATATTTCTCAATCTGCTTCTCGTCATCTTCCATCTACCCCCCGATGTGTTGCTGTGTCTCCTTTTTCTGATCCGCTCTCGCCTCGTTTCTCCGTCTTCATCTCTGCCCTGAGCTCCTTCAGAGGCAGGCCACGCAATTAACAAACTCTAATTACCTTAAGCTTGTTATTTAGCTTGTTAACATGCATTAATTAAGACCAAGTAAAAAAACGCAAGAGTTTGAAAAATACAAATCCTCACTGCACATCATTTATTCATCTCTCCCCGGCCCTTATTACCTCGTCACAGCCGTCGCTGCATCGGCTGAGAAACGACCAGAAAGGCACCTCACTGTAGTTTTGATGAAAGGTTTTAATGGTCATCTGAATGTTGAGTTTCACGGCCCTCAGGCAGGTAAAACCTTTTAACATCCCGTTGTCTAATTTCAGAGATGCATGGTGTCAAAGAGAGGAAACTTCTTCTCCTTCATTCACAAAGAGCCTACAGCCGTGAGATCCTTAAAATGTCCAACTGTGAAAGATGTGTGGAACTTTCTCAAGTGCTTCTCATCTAATACAATTTTAATGCAGCCCTGTTTAACTCATTAGGACTGTATTTAAGGTGCTTAGAAAGGCATTAACATTGTGAGACTGAGGGATTCAATTCCAAGAGGTAGAGAGTACCACAGTCCATCTCTTCCACTTTAGAGCTTCTGCTACTTTACTTATTTCTATTTTTGGAGACTCTCTCAGTACTTTTTACGAGATCAGACTGATATCTGAAGTTACTGGATACTTCTGAGATTCACATTCTACTTTCAACATGAGAAAATATGGTTTACAGGTAAAAATCTTACGTCCCCAATAACTTCTAGAACACTATCTAGTATCTAGAGGGATTGTTTGTTAATTTATTTGTTTGTTTGACACTTTGTTTGCTATTTTGCCATTTTGTTTGATTGCTTTTTGTTTGTCTTTGCTTTTCTGTCTCCATAAAAATCCCCCAAATAGACAGTAAGAGTCCAACCGATTCTTCAACAGGTTGAACAGGCCAGCAGCAGATCTTACACACCACCACAACACTGACAGATAAGTGGCAGGGAATTGCAGAACGTGACCATGAGGTAAAAGATAATGCCACAGATTTTTGTACAGATTTTACAGATTACTGGGAAATGGCATCTGCTCTTACAATCAACACCAGAAGGAAATAACAGTGTAATGCATTAAATGTTCATATTATTTACGAACTCAAAGAAAGAGGATTTAGTTTATCTTTAAATAAACCATCTCATAATGCGAAGGTCTTGATCAAATCCACCTGACGAACCTCCCTGACATCTGACGAGATGTCTCCTAAAAGCATCGTAACTTGAAATGATCGTAGAATCACAAATCTATCGGGATTTTTGCACGTGCCAGTTGCCGGACAGTTATTTTTCCTCTTTCACAGACGATTTCCAATTTGTTTATAAAGGTCTAACACAGAAATGATGACAGAATGGCGTCCACAGTCGATGACGTGCGTTTCTATGAAGCTTATAAGAAATGTGAAAGCTTGATTTGAGGTTTAATTTGAGCTTTTGGAGCAACGTTTATATCGAGCGGCAGCAAAATCGATCAGTTTACGAGCGTAAGGACTGCTGACTGTACACGAAGATATATTTTCATAGTGAACAATTCCAGCTCGAAAACATTTCTATTGTGTTGTTTGCAAAAATGTAAGATTTATGATTTATGTATTATTAATATATACCAGATTTACAAACACTTAAATAGGTTGAGTTACTTAAATATAGATCCATCATCCTGTACAGCGACAGCCGGCGTTGAGGAGTTTTTATAGAAACACTCCCCAGATCTCCTTTGCTAGAGACATTTTCAGCCTCGCAGGTGTGTAAAAGGCTGCAGAGTCAGCCTCGTCACATTAAGTCAAACACTGAGAGCGGACATCATATCATTAAGCTCCTCTCAGGTTTGTCCTTCATGTAGGTGGATCTCTGCCTTCCTGTCACACAGAGGAACAGATACAGCCGTGACCTTCTTCCCTCCTGCCGACACGACACCGAACATGTTCTTCCTTCAAGCAAGCTGCGAGAAGACGTTCTTACTTTTTTTTCTCTTCACCTTCTCTCTTTTTTACAAAGAGAGACACAAATGTGCTGAAAAGGTGAAGCAGTGAATCATCCAGTGGAGGATTTGCTCTTCCTGTTCGTTAACACACAGTTTAACCTCCTGCTGCCACCGATCCACCATCTACCCAAACATTTAAGGCTTTAGCGTCTTGCTCAAAGGCAACGAAACAATAACTGATAACTTGAATTATTTAGAATCCTCGACCAGGTTTTTGCTGATGTTGTTGGAAGGATTCATCTTCATGGTTTGTATTTAAAAACTAAACAAAGGCCTGTAGTGTCTCATTTCATTAAGCAGCTTTATTTACATTTCAAATTCAGTGTGCAAAACAATAACAAGCTAAAACACAACATTTATTACTGATTATTAATATATTTCATGTAGTCAGTAGATGTGAAACAAACGATCAACCAGTACTGAAACATGAAATAGTCTGAACACTATGGAACTTACTTTATCATTTCAAGTCCTATTATATCCCTATAATATCCCTATAATATCCATTTAATATCCCTTTAATATCCCTATAATATTCCTATAATATCCCTACAATATCCCTATAATATCCCTACAATATCCCTTTAATATCCCTATAATATCCATTTAATATCCCTTTAATATCCCTACAATATCCCTACAATATCCCTTTAATATCCCTATAATATCCCTATAATATCCCTATAATATCCCTACAATATCCCTTTAATATCCCTATAATATCCCTACAATATCCCTTTAATATCCCTATAATATCCCTTTAATATCCCTACAATATCCCTATAATATCCCTTTAATATCCCTATAATATCCCTTTAATATCCCTATAATATCCCTATAATATCCCTTTAATATCCCTACAATATCCCTATAATATCCCTTTAATATCCCTACAATATCCCTATAATATCCCTTTAATATCCCTATAATATCCCTATAATATCCCTTTAATATCCCTTTAACATTCCTATAATATCCCTTTAATATCCCTATAATATCCCTTTAATATCCCTATAATATCCCTTTAACATTCCTATAATATCCCTTTAATTTTCCTATAATATTCCCACCATGACTGGAAACATATGTGGTGGTTTAGCACTTTACAGTGAGCTGAACATATTTGGGTTCTTGTATGTAATTTCTAACGTCACCAGCACATTTCTCTTAGTTTTAATGTATCATATAATAAATATCATAAGTATCATATAATAAAATGACTTGTGTTGTAGCAGCTCAACAGTGAGTTCATCATATTTGTTTCTTATATCAGCCAGAGTAGCAGTAAATATTATAGTGTCAGTGTGTAATCTACCCAGAGGCTGTCCAGATTCAGAATATTCGTACACATGAGGATCACCACACCCAGCTCTGCAGAGTGTTCCAGGCTTGTCACCGGTTTACCTCCATGAATCTGGAGCCACTGAGGAGATCCACTCGACATTTCCTGCCTTATTCAAAGGTGAATCATCAGCTGATGAGCTCAGTTGTCCAGATTACTTAAAGAATTCCTCAGTTCTGTTTTCAGGGTTCATCCAGGTGGTTTGCAATAAAATGTGGAGTCTTCTCAGGACTGAAACTGAACCTTTCAGATCCACTTTGCTGATAGCACTTCATGACACGAGATATAGATTCTCCACAAAGATTTTCTTTAGTTAACAGAGAGAAAACACCATCTCCACCTAACCATTAAAATTCCAACATGGAGGAAAACTGTGACAAAGAAGACACTGATTGGCTGATAAGCTACATGAAAAGAAAAGCTGACACTTGTATGATTACTATCTTCTCTACCGTCAGCTCACTGTCAGATCTCGGGACGTTTTTCTCTCTCGGGACAAAGAAAAAGCTTCTGTTGTAGAACTTTAATCTGCCAACAGAAGCGGTTTTAATTTGAAGTTTTGGAAGAAAGGCACTTGCCTGAATGCCTCCAACAAACTACAAATTTATGGCAAAGTTTTAATTTTCCTAAAGGGTGTAAACAAATAAATAGTGAGAAGCTTTACTCGACAGCGATCCTGTGGACTTGTTGAGTCTGAACCTGGAAAATAAACCTTGATGATGCTCCGGCGGCCCGGTTAGCTTTGAAGCAGCTCCAGTCAGGGTTCGGCTGTAAACAGCTGCTGCAGAGGAAAAGTTCAAAACACGTCTGAGCTGCAGACACGATGGTGTCCCGACGACGGCCGAGCCAACCGACGCTGAGCTGAACCAGCTTCACGTTGAGCCAAATGTTTGACGAATAACACGGAAACTACAACTAAATATTCACTAACGAGACCAACACGAAAGTAGTTTCACACCAAGACCAGAAAGAATCCAACAAAAGTCACCCAGAGGTACATGTCTCCACAACAACGTGTTATAATAACAGAAAATGGTTTTAAATGTTTAATCTACATCTACATCTGATAGGTATTAACAGATACATGTGCCAGATGTTCGTGCTGCAGCTCTGATAAATAAAGTTTCCCTGTCTGCCTCCATTTTGTTTCATCCAATAAAGCCGAAAAGCTTCAATAAAAAGATATTTTGGCTCGTATAAAATGAGTCCATCTGGGTGGTTAATGGTTTTACTGGTGCAGCTGGGTTTAACAGCCGTCCTAACAGCAAGGTAAACGGCTCGAGGCAAACAGGTACAGCATTTAATACGCTCGTTACACTGCTCACACACACACACACACAGGAAAGTGCAACCATGAAACTACAAATACTCTGAAGTGAGCGACCTCGACTTAAACTGTGGCCTTCAGGACGGAGAGGAAGACCATGAGGAGCGGGTGAAAGCACTGACTGAATGGAATTAATTCACATTTTCTTTTGCAGATTTTTTGGGGGAAATTGAATAAAATTTGTGCCCCATTTGGACGGAAACCTGGCGACTGTCAGTTTGTGAAAACGGCTGTAAAATGTCTGAGAAGATAACCCCGGTGATGTCACCGTGATGTCATCAGGGTCATCTCAAAGTGGGCTCGGAGACTACGAATTTAAAACAGAAAGCCTGCGTTAAAAACTGGAGGTTTGGAGTTTGAAAGACGCGTTTACCAGGCAGGGGGGCTCTAATGAAAGGCGCTGTCCAGGTGTATTATGGGAAACGTAGGATCCAGTGCTTTTGGAGCTTAAATCACTCTGGAGACCAAAACTCTGCTGCTTTAATTTTGATGATTGTGTTTTTAATGTGTCTCTCGTGAGTCCACCAGCTTTATGGAAGCGTGACACTGTTGACTTTAAACAAAGAAGTGTGGCTTTAATGTTTTGGGGAATTCGTTTTTCTTTCTCGTGGGCAGAAATGTAAGTTGTGTATCATGTTTATCAGTTTAGATAAGAAATATTTTTATCTTGTAATACAACAATACTATACAGCTATTTTCCATGTTTTATTTGGACTTTTCTGCATTAAACTATATCTGTCAGGGTTTGAAACATTGCACAACAGATCCAGAACTGCTCAAAAAAACTACAAAATGTCATTATTAGGTTACGGCTCTGCTGTAAAACGGTCGGCCTCGCTGAGGAAGAACGAGGGCAGCTTCATAAATAACTCTCAGTACTACTCTGAGATGTATTCTTAGTGTTTAACCTTCAGCGTGATTCCTCGTAGCGACTCTGTGCTTCAATAAAAACAGAGCCTCCAGCAGGCTGACAGACCCACAGACAGATGGACAGACACAGTGATTATATCTTATGGTATCTGAGGCTCTGGTATGTCTCGTTATCCTCCTCTGTCTGACTGAAGTGTATCTGCCGTCACCGTGGAGACTCTGAGAAACAACATGGCAGCTCCTCTCCGTCTAAGCATCCACATCAAAGCTCCGCGAGTCGCTCGGCCTTCAAATTAACCTTTTGCCAGCGGCGAGCGCGATGACGGCGAGGAGCGCTAATGTTCTGTGAAGCTGCGGGAGTCGACCGCCTCAGACGTTACAGCAGAGCGGCAGTCGAAGCAGGAGTTTAACACTCGCTGCAGCTGTCGGTCTGAGGACGAGAAGACAACAGTGATTCAAACTGAAAGCACAGATGAGGATGAAAACTCGAAGATCAGCCACTGAAGCTGTCTGAAGAAAGCTTCCTGCACTGCTGACATATTATAAGTAACAAGTCAGAACTTCAGCAAAACTTTGGCTTTAAAGTATTTTAGTGACAAAACGTGGTTTTAGATGCAGACTGATGAATTTCACGTAGCAGCAGTGTTTACGCTGGACATTCGATGATCCCATTTCAACCTTTCTCATCTGCTTCTACTTCTGTTGGGCATTTCCTACATTTCCCAGAATTCTCCTTTGCATTCTGCACTAACTGCCATGTTTTACCTACTTAGTTTCACACTGAACTCACCACTTTGTCGCCACTGGCACTATAACTTAAGTAAAGACATCTACAAACTGTGAGATAACAACGATCTGTGTCACGCTGCAAGATGTTACCGTTTGAGGCAGGTCAGATTGTGAGAAGAACACCTGGTGAATCGAAGCGCTGTTGTAGTATTTTAAAAGAAAAACAATCAGCTCCTGTCATCGATCTGCATCGCTGTCAAATTTTTAAAATGCAGCAAAACAATAAATGTTCGGCCATAAAGCTGCATCTTCTACGCACCAAAAAACTTAACGGAGGAGGAGAAGTGGAGCCTGGTGTGACCGGAGAGAAGAAGAAAACATAAAATGAAATATCGTGAGTTACATTAGCTCACCTGTGTGTTCTGTGTCATTTCATTTCATGATTGGCTGGTTTGTAGATGACGGTGGCAGCAGACACTTTGTGAGAATTTGTTCCTTAAATTTCCTTTGATGCCGCCTGTCTTTGGTGTCTAAATCAGCAGTCAGTGGACGCGTCTCACGGTGACGTCTAAGATCATCGTTTCTGACTGACGACCAACGATTTCACCACGTTTCTCTCACAACTGTCGACTTTCATCTAGGACATCCCAAAAATCACACAATGCAAAGAGGCCTTTCAATAAGCAGACCATAATCAGAACACTGACACAGAGAGTGACGTTTCAGCAAGTGTGTCATTCAGATTAAACTGGGGAGACAAAAAGAGAACATAATAAGAGTCACTGTGTGTGTTTGTGTGTCAGACGTCACCTCATTAATGAAAGTTTTTACTGAGGTGAAGATGGCTGCATCACACGTATGGCCATAAATAATAACAACATAAACAACTAGAATTACTGCCCCGCGGAGGCCAACCAGTCAAGTTGCAGTTTACATCCATTTCATATAATACATGTAGTGAAGAAAGGTATTAAGTTAACTTATTAAGTTCTCACTCTATTGACATGTGTGATTCCAGTGAATCATACATGTGAGAAACATGCTGAGTACAGAGGACTGACAGAGAGCTTCGTCACATGGTGCAACGACAATCACCTGAAGATCAAAATCAATAAAACCAATGAGCTTGTGGTGGACTACCAGAGGAGCAGGAGGCCCCCTGTCCTGGATCCAGGGAGAGGAAGTGAAGAGGGTGGACTCATACAAGTACCTCGGGGTCCAAATCAATAAAAAACTGTCAAAATTAGCGTATGAATTCTTGAGTTATGACAAAAACCTGTTTTATGAGGTCACAGTGACCTTTGACCACCAAATTCTGATCAGTTCATCTTTGAGTCCAAGTGGACGTTTGTGCCAAATTTGAAGAAATTCCCTCAAGGTGTTCCTGAGATAACGCGTTCACGAGAATGGGACGGACGGACGGATGAACTCTAAAAACATAATAAAAAAATATAAAAAGGATTCGGCAGAAGTCAACATCAAACAGCTGCAAGCCTCTTTTATAAACGCAGCATAAATGCCAACATGTCTTACTTGTTTTATTTTTGAAATTATTTTTGTGTTGGTGTTGTGCTGGTTCGAGCATGTACTTTGTAACTTTATTTTGAAAAGTGCTGTATAAATAAAGTTTATTATTAATAGGAAATCTGCCCTCGTGTGATCAGATAACAGTAACTGTACAACACGGTGATAAAGCCGGTGTCGTGAATGTGGAGACTGAATCCATCATTAGTTCCTGCGTACCACCAACACTACTTCCACCTGCTCAGGGGAGGTTATTATTCAAAGTGTTATCTTTACATTGTGACTAACTTGTATCATGAAACCTGCTTTTATTGAAGTTATAATGTAACTCTGAGACTACATTCAAACTACGATACGTTTGGTGCAACAGCCTGCAGGGCTCTGGTCTCTCCTCTCTGATGGATTTCTCCCTGAACATCTGTTCAACCGAGTTTCTTTCTCGAGCTACAACTTCGTACCACTCGCTCTTAAACTTCGAGGGACTGACGTCCAAACCTGAAGTTATCCTGGTTATCCACCAGAAGAAACAGACGAGGAGCAGTAAATAATATGACTAATATGCGTGTTTGTCATGTTTTAGGGTGGATTTGTCCTTTAACACTCCAGCATGTCACGTTCCAGCAGCTCTGTTGTTCCAGCTTCGTTACTATGACGATCAACACGATCTGCGTCTTAACAGGGTGACGGATTATCAAGTCAAATAATGAGAGCAGAGAACATTTAGATAAATAACTGCAGTCTGCTCATCTTTGTTTCACAAATCTGCTTCGTCCTGCTGTCTGAGACCAAAGAGAAGCAGCAGACGTAGTACTGCAGTAGTGCATGTAGTAGCAGCAGTAATAGATGTAGTAGTAGAAGTATTAAATGTAGTAGTAGTAGTAGTAGTAGTAGTAGTAGTAGACAGAGTAGAAGTAGCACTGATAGCAGTAGTCGACTTTAGTAGTAATATTAATAGTAGCAGTTGTAGACACAGTAATGCAGTAGTAGATGTAGTAGTAGCAGCAGTAGAGGCATTATTAAGAGNAGTAGTAGTAGTAGTAGATGTAGCAGAAGTAGCATTAGTAATAGCAGTAGACGTAGTACCACCGTATTAGACGGCGTAGTAGCAGTAGTAGATATCAGTGGTACTATATGAGAAGTAGCAGCGGCAGTAGCAGTACTTGCAGTAGTATCAGAAGTAGTGGCACTACAGTAGAAGAGCAGTAGAAGCAGTATTATCAATAATACAGTAGCAGTTGTAGAAATGGTAGTAGCAGTAGTACACGTAGACATAGTAGAAGTAGCACCAATAGCAGCAGCCGACTTTAGTAGTAATATTAGTAGTAGCAGTTGTAGACACAGTAATGCAGTAGTAGATGTAGTAGTAGCAGCAGTAGAGGCATTATTAAGAGGCCTAGTACTGTAGTAAAAGTAGTAGTAGCAGTAGATAGATATACTGGTAGTAGCAACAGTAGTAGCATTACTTGTAGCAATAGTAGACACAGTATTGTAGTAGCAGTATTAAACGTAGAAGTAGCAGTAGTAGACGTGGTAACAGCAGTACTACCACTGATAAAAACTGTAGAAGCAGCAGTAGAATTACAAGTTGTAGTAGCAGTAGTAGATTTAGTAGTAGTAGCATTAGTAATAGCAGTAGATGTAGTACTGCTGTAGTAGCAGCAGTAGTAGATATAGTTGTAGTAGCAACAGTAGACATAGTAGTAGCAGCAGTAGTAGATATAGTTGTAGCAGTAGCCGATGTAGTAACAGCAGTAGTAGACGCAGTAGTAGCAGTATTAAATGTAGTAGTAGTAGTAGTAGTAGTAGTAGTAGACAGAGTAGAAGTAGCACTGACACACTAGACACAGTAATGCAGTAGTAGATGTAGTAGTAGCAGCAGTAGAGGCATTATTAAGAGNATGATGATGTTTATGTATGAAGATGATGAAGATGGTGATGATGATGATGTTTATGTATGAGGATGATGAAGATGGTGATGATGATGTTTATGTATGAGGATGATGAAGTTTTTGTGTGAGGATGATGAAGATGATGATGATGCTGTTTTTGTATGAGGATGATGAAGATGATGATGATGCTGTTTTTGTATGAGGATGATGATGATGATGATGTTTATGTATGAGGATGATGAAGATGGTGATGATGATGATGTTTATGAATGAGGATGATGAAGATGATGATGTTTATGTATGAGGATGATGAAGATGGTAATGATGATGATGTTTATGTATGAGGATGGTGATGATGATGATGTTTATGTATGAGGATGATGAAGATGGTGTGTGTGCGGGGCTCAGACCAGCAGATGCAGATTAATTCATCCCAACTGCTCTGCAGTGAATAATGACCAGAGGACCGAGCAGCCTACACACAATCTGACTCTGTGTGTGTGTGTGTGTGTGTGTGTGTGTGTGTGTTGTGTAATCGCTGTCATGTAACCAACACAAACAGTCGATGTGTCTCTGCTGCCAGAAGTCGAGTCAACAGATTGATTGATTGATCCGTCGCTGAAACTTTGTCACTGTTACTACTGTTGTTATTTCAGGCACCGACACCTTCGGGCTTCACTCCGGCTGCGAATCACTCAAAACGTTCCCGTACTGCTGCCGATAAAACACCTGAGCTGCAGCACAAACACCAACGACATGTTTCCTCACAAAAATTTCAGCACAAAAAAAAAGGATTGAGGTTTGATACCCGGCGCTCTGCTTTATTATGATGATGTAAATACAGCAGTAAGCCTCGCTGCAGTTCATGTTATTTATATATTATTTTATACAATAAGGATGTCGTAGAATCACAGAAATATGGTCAAAATACTGCTTTTGTATATCTGAATTTAGATTTATTCTGCAGATGTGGATTGAATCGTGCTGTATTATATCTTGTTTCATCTCTTGAACCAACTGTGGTTTAGTCACAATGAATTTGCACTTTTCCACAAGGCAGGGTGGGTTTAAAGAGTGATTTTTTTTTACAGTGGACATTTTTTACAGCGTGTAGCTCAGGCAGTGCCAGACCTGCAAACACGAGCGAGCGTCCCTGAAGGCGGCAGAGCCGAAGTCTTCACAGGACAAATCCCAGAGACGCTCGTTAGGACACTAAAGCTCCGACAAACATCCAGAGAGTCTGCGGAGTCGCCGCCAGAGGAGCGTGTTCGGGATTTGTCCTGTGTTGATGATGTCATCAGAGGGATCCGGGGTGTCTTGTCTTCTGATCTGACGGAGGCTTGTTCGGCGTTGAACTGTGAAGCTGCAGGATGAACGTGGGCTCAGCGGGAGCACAGTTCACTGCCTGAAAGCAATAAAACTTTACTCAGCTTCAGCACTCAGGGTTTAAAAATATATTGGAGCCCGCTGTTTTTAAAAAGGAGCTCGCTTTGTTTTATTTATGCGTGATCTTTTCAATAAAGTCCACGTCACTTTTTATTAAATTTGGATACCATATTTAGACAGAGGTGGGAGGCAACTGAGCCCACTTCATGCAGGTTTGTTACTTCACTATATTTCAGAGGGAACCACTGACCTTTTCCCTCCACTACATTTAAGTGACGGCTGGAGTCACTGGGTTCTGTGTAGATTCACATTTTACATTTTCAACTTGACGGCACAAGAACTTTTAAACACTAAAAGGTTTTAAAGATTTACTTGACCAGCAGAGGAGCATGCACAGATTGATTACATATAATCAATCAACTGATCTGAAAACAGGATACACTCAATACATCAATACTTTCACTCTCTGAAAGGAAACATTCGTCACTCTGAGAGCTGTTACTTCATTTTACTGCCGTTACTTTATTTTTACTGCTTTACTGTCATTCAGAGGTGGAAGAAGTACTCAGAAGTAGTAATACTACAGTGTCGAAATACTTCTGTTACACGTAAAACTCTTACTCAAGTAAAAGTACAAACGTAGTAGCATCAAAAAATACTTGAAGAAAAAAAAGTAAAAGTACTCATTATGCAGAACGTCCCATTTCACAGTAACGTACTGTGTATTAGATTATTGTATTATGAGTATTGATGAATTAATGTCTTCATCACTTTAATATTGCAGCTGGTAAAAGTGGAGCTGATTTTTATTTATTTATATTTATTAAATATACTATATGCATATTACTTTACATACTGTTGGGTAGCTTGTGAATTTCCCTCTGGGGATCAATAAAGTCTTATTGATATCATGATATCATAATGTATTTGTTGATTATATTCTGTGTTGTTAGTCTGAATCTGGAAAGTGACTAAAGTTATTAAATAAATGTAGTAAAAAGTAATAAATAAAAATATAATATTTGCCTCTGAATTGCAGTGAAGTAGAAGTATAAGGTAGCAGAAAATGGAAAAGTACCTCAAAATTGTACTTAAGTACAGTACTTTAGTAAATGTACTTTAGTTTGCTTTTACTTCACCAACATTTTAGATGCAAGACTTTTCTGGTAATGTAGTATTATTTTCCCATGCTGTATTACTACATTTAAGTAAGTAGAGAATTTAAGTACTACTTTTACATTTTAGAATAAAACAGTTCATTTTGTGTACTATACCGAGTGTACTGTATATCTTGCATTGTCAGTATGCACTCAAGCAGTTTCATTTTGATAATCTGACCATCCTCCAGCGCTGTGGGAGAGTGATTTGCTCATTCATTTGAAAGGAAACAGATTATAATATAAGATATAAGAAGTCCTCTGACCTACATGAGGAAACACATTGTTTCCTGATCTGACCCCTATCATACATACATGTGACTGATCAGCCGCCTCTGTGGTTAAACTTTGGACAGATTCCTGGTCTTGTTTAAAAGAAAAGAATGATTACTGTTGGTAGGAAACTGTTGATCCACCTCGTCCTCCTCCCTAACCTCCTTCACACATACTGACTCCAACACTTGAGACGTGACAGGCTGCCCTTCATTGTGACGGGAACCTCCAAATAACATCCTGGAACCACAGACTGTGATTCAAGACTCGAACGTCCCGCTGCGACCTGGAGAAGTTCAGATTTATGTCACCTGACGCACAGGAGTGACAACCTGAAGACGACCAGCTGAGCTTGTTTAGATTCCTTCAGGTAAGGAAGAAGTACTCCTACTTCAGTAAAAGTAACCACAACACGGTGTACAAGTAAAAGTCCTGCAAATTCTACTTCAGTAAAAGCACAGAAGTATTACCAGCCAAATGTACTTAAAGTATCAAAAGTACTCACAATAAAGGTAAGATCAAAATTAATTTAATATTCAATTGCCCTCGACCACACGTAAGCCAGTACGCACAAAAGCCAACCTGCGTTTTGTGCTGTGAAATATTAATAATGATGATGAAAAAGCTATTTACTTTAACACAGAAGAAAAATGTTCTACAATTATTTATTCATTTAACAATTTTACCGAGGCAGATTCTTCAAAACCTGCGTGCCGTTCTGGAGCCTCAATTTAGCTTCGGTTTCCTGACGTATCCCAGCCCCTATATGGGTTTACTGGGGCGTTTTCTTACTTTCTTCTTACTGCTTTGTGAAAGAACAAATATAAGAGAAAAAATAAGCAAACACTGACGCGTGAGGCCCAGTGATTAGACGAGGGCGGTTCTGTGAGAATACGATGTTACAGATGTGTTGAGATCAAACTTCTTTGGAATAAAGGAAGACCTTGATTTGAAAATGAGATCTCCACAGAGCTGCAGAGCCTCCATTTACAGAAGTCAAGATCATATTCAAAAGTTTCAAAAGTAATCCTGCATTTTAGTAATTCTAACAGTGAGATAATGAATGATTTCTCTTTGTCAAACAAACTGATAGATAAATTAAAAGAGACCACAGTCTGGACTATATTTAGAGTCATGGTTAATTTGCCACCAACAGACTCCACATTAACCGTCCTCGTTCGTTAAAGCCGACCTGACTCTGAGAGGACAGCAGAGCTGTGATTTCAAAAACAACAGCCGGCACGTTTCCCTCTGAATGAAATGAAGACCTTCAACATGAAATGTGATCTATTTTTATCTGCAGAGTATTTTTAGCAGCAGCAGCAGCAGCAGGGCTGCTCTCTGCAGGGCTCACTTACTCTGCTTTAATATTTAACAGTCAGAATGGAGACTGCTCAGCCAGAAAATACTGTTGTTGTTGTTGTTGTTGTTGTTGTTGTGGAGCAGAGGAACCTGCATGATAAAGACACTGTGTCATCGTCTCTACACTCAGATCAAACATGTATTAAATGTCAGGCTAACACACAGTAACACCACAGGGCCGGTGTTCCTGTCTCCAAACAGGATCTGTGAGTATGAACCTATTCTGGATTTTACGTTCTCTCCTTAAACCTTCTGTTTCCCCTTTTCCTCTTCCTCCACCCCGTCCACACCTTATGGCATCACCGCACACAGCACAAACACAATTAACAACACACTAAATCAAGGAAAGATAACTTATCACCTCTCAAACAAACAGTAAAACCAGAACACCTCAAACTACAAACAACTCAAAGCTACCCCAATGCTAATGCTAACTACAAAACTAAAGGAACTTAAGCTAACCAGTTAAAGTTACCTGGTTAATGTCAAAATGAAAGCTCAACAGTTAGCGCTAAAGCTATCAATTAACTAAAGAAACTCTACCAGTTGTTACTAAAGTTAACCATAAACCTGAAGCAATAAAGGTTACCAGCTAAGGCTGAACATTGGAAGCTACCATGATAATGCTAATGGTATCCATTCAACTGAAGCAACATGAAACAAGTAATAAAGCCACGAAAGCTAACTAGTGAAAGCTAACTGGTGAAAGCTAACACTAAAGCTAACAATAAAACTTAAAGCTACCCAGGTAATGGTAATGCTAATGCTAACCACAAAAGTAAAGCAACTTAAGCCAAGCACTTAAAGCTAACCAGCAAATATTAAACTGGTAAAGCAAGTGAACCAATTTTAGCTGACTGGTTAATGCCAACAATGAAGTACAGCAACAGTGACTTAACTAATGCAAAGTAAGCTAAGCAGTCAGAGCTAACCGCTAACACCTGCCCTGTTAATGCTAAAGTAAACCATCCAACTAAAACAACTGAAGCAAGTTAACACTAATTATTAAGTATTATTTAAGTTTTCACCTCAAGACCAAACAAACTGGGAAACTTACTTTAATTTCCTTTTTAACATCCATGTATCACAGACCCTGTTTACACTTTTTAAAGAGGTACTGCACACTTAAACACGTCTTTTGAGCTGTAAACTGAATGATATGACTGTACTGTGGTGAAACACATCAATGCTGGTGTTAATATTGACTTCTGTCCAAATATATAAAAATCTGCATTTTATGGGTTGAAAACCGCTCAACACTTCATTTCCTGTTGAAAATCAGCCCTGGCCTTGGGAGGCCGATGCTGAGATAGAGTCGACCGGCTGGGACCTCTCTACCTCATGACATTTATATTTAAAAAAGTGAGTTAACGGTCTCCAATCAGAGGTGGGCGATCGAGACTCCTCATCATAATTACAGAGCTTTACAACTTATTTCGACGTTCGCTAACATTGGCCTTCTAACTAACGTTACGTTACCACTCAGAGATTCATTGATTATAGTGGAAGCGCAGTGCAGCAGCCGCTCCGCCAGCGGACTCGCATACGTTACGTGTTCAACCTTTCAGAGACTGCATTGCCTTGGCTCCGGCTTCGGGCATGACTGGGGCTGGAGCCTGCGTCCTGACGCATCCCCGTCAAGGACGTAACAGGAAAATATGTCA
>NTHP01000869.1:77486-89072 GCA_003416845.1 Oplegnathus fasciatus | reverse complement strand
ATCAGTTGAGAAACCATTTGGCAGATTAATCAATAATAAAAATGATCGTCAGCTGCAGCCTCCTACTTCATTCATGAACATATTTGTTGGGAAGCACCAACGAAATGACAGGATGTGGCAGAGTTACAGTTCAACTGATTAACACAGTTTGGATGGATGTGAGTCTGTGATGGGAGTCCAGGAAGTGTTTCGGATGTTACATAATAGAGCAGCTCACCATGGTGTGTGTGTGTGTGTGTGTGTGAGTGTGTGTGTGTAAAGTAAGGTCTGGTGGGCTCAGCAGGTTCAGGAAGGGCTTTCTAGAACAGATGGACGACACACACACACACACACAGTGGAAAGGCTGTGCACACAAAACACACACGCCAGAGAAATCAATTTGACATCCTGGGTGATATTTGGACAGCAAAGGACTACGTTATCACACACACACACACACACACACACACACACACACACACTCTGATGGCCTGTAAACTGCTGCTGTATCCTCTGCATCTCCCTGCAGTTCTCAACAATTAGCGCAGCAGCTAATTTGTCTTCGCTGACAGCAGAACAAATGCTAGCACTCCCCGTCACTAATACAGTTAGCATGCTAGTCCAGGGCATTACTTCAGTCCAACCGGCTCGATCGTGTGCCTACCAGCTCTCAGGCTACACCTCAGACCGTCACCTGGGACAGGAGAGGGACTGTGTGGGAGTTATATTCACCTGGAGCAGCTTCAGCTAAATTCAGATGTTGATGGTTTTATAACATCTGTAGGCTTATTTTGAGGTGTGGAACCTTACTTTGAAAATGACAGGAAGGAAGGGAAACGAGAAGGAATCAATAAATCAGACCTCCACCACATCCTTTAGAGACGTAAACAAAGTTTTTGCAGACTGAGATCCAAACACACACCTCCTCCTCCTCCTCCTCCACGACCGACAAGCTAACAATCAGGTGCAGTTTTATATGACGAGCAGAGCTCGGCTAGTCGCCCCAAATCACATTTGATTGGTTAAGTTCAGGATGAGTCATCAAAGATCTTGGACAGGCAGAGCAGAACCTGGCTTTTCAGAATAAAACGCCTCAGCATTTGGCAAAACACTGGAGGAACAGACAAGTTCCCAAATAAAACCGTTAAGTAAGATGTTTGACACAAATTATACACTTGACTCAATCCTCAAATTAGTTCTGGCAAAGCACTGTGTCTGATCCTCATCTGATGGGATATTTCTCTTATGAGAAGCGTAGCCGTCATTCATCTTCCTCCAGATTAATTAAACCCGACCATCCACACCTACAGCCGACCTGCAGACAGCTAATGTTGTTACGTGACGCTCCGTCATTAACGAGGTGCAGGCGGGCGGCCTCCTCTGAGCTAATGTGGTTAGTGCTGTACACCAGGGGTCCGACCTCATTTACAGCCCCTCCAAGAACACCGGGGAAGAGTGATTAAGGTTCTGCAGAAGACAATCGGCCTCCTGGGAAATGTAGTGGAGTCCGAGACCTAAAGGACACCAAGTTTATCTGAATGACAGATTTTATCAGCCTGGAGACGGTAAGAAAGAGAAAGTCTCCTCGGCTGTTTAAGCCAAAGCTAAATTGGAGAAGAGTGATGAAGTTTGGACCAGAAAACACACCTGCTGGTAAAGTATGTGTGTGTGTGTGTGTGTGTTTGTTCCAGTCTGCCCATGCAGCAGATGGTAAGGTGAACCAGTGGGATCAATCGTCATTTGGAGTCGATGGGTTTTGTTAAGTGAAAACATTCCTCACCGCCGCTCTGTTGGACCTCTTTTTATTCTCTTTCCTTGAATAGGTTAAACACATGACTACTACATGTTTACAGTAAACCTGTCGTCATCAAACAGCAGACCTTACTTATAAATTCAGCTCTTACGAATTGCAAAAATGTAAACAACTGCAGAGCGACTGCAGAGAAAGTCTTTTTCCTCTCTGTGACCCCACTTTTATATCATCTCATTATAACTTCAGCTCCTCGAGAATCACATTGTGAATTTGTGTGTAGCATCGTTTTTATTACAATTTCAAGAACAAGGCAGGAGCTCCAAATTAATGATATATATATATGTGTGTGTGTGTGTATATATATATATATATATGTACTGATATATTTTGAAAGTAACCTCATTTATTTCTTCCTCTGAAGAAGTTTCCAACCTGGGACTAAATAAAAGGTTAACAAAGTTTATATATTTCTTTCTTCTTTTTTTATTATTCATTTTATGACTTATGATTTATTACTTATTTACTCTACTACACTGACAAAATTATCCTGCTTGATCTACTTAAAAAAATTAAGGCAACTTTTTGCATCAGATTATTATGTAGATCAAGCAAGACCAGTCTTTGTACAAACTACGTCATATTTTGTACATAAAGTCAACGACTCTAGTCGTGTTTTTGAGAGTGTGATCTGCTTAACTTCAAGAGATTGAAACGTCTATCTGTGGTGCTTCTTATACATAAAATGTTACTACAACTGTGTTTCAGTACTATGGCAAGTACCACAGGACGAGCGTCAGGAATCAGCTCTCAGTAATGTCACCACGTTAGAGACTTTCAACACAGCAGGTAAGAGTTCAGGACAGAGCTGGCCTGAAGAAACAGCCACCTCACTCATGGTTAAAACCATAAACCAGCACAAAAGTGACAATCACCAACATAAAGCACCATGTTCTGAACAGACACATTACAAACAAAACAAGTAACACTTGCACTGTGGAACATAAAACAGCAAACTTAACAAACTACTCAGTCCAGCACTCGGCATGATGGGAAATCTGGGGCATCGCTACAGTATTTTGTTGCCAAATGCAGCCGCCGATCCGAGTACAATATAATATCATACTGAATGTATTGAATATATTTCGCCGCTTCAGCTGCCGTCTTCACAGTCGACGAGGCTCATGGGCAGGCGACTGTAGGCTACTTGATGCTATTCTGACGCACCGAATGGGCAGAGGAACATGATTTCTTAGAAACGAAGCTGGAACATTTAGAAGCGACAGCCAAAACATAACCCTGCAGTATATATGTGTATTTATCCAACAGACGCCCGTGACTCTGTTCAGTAATATTGTGGCTGTCGTTAAAAATAAAATTCCAAGTGGGGAAAAACAATGTGAAAACCTGCGGCTCCTCCCACTTCACAATTATATTGGAGCAGAGTAAATAAAACAAAATCATTGTTTGTTGTGTGGGTGCACCAATAAGAAGAGAAGATGGGATTATGTAAACACATCTTGTTAAGGAGAAAATGCACAAAGTCTTGTGTTTTGAACAAATGCAGAATAATTTCTGATATTTTCATGTAAAGATACAAACTTCATTGTTTATTGTTAATATCACAGATTTAATTATGCTACAGTTACACAGGCCCAGATTTATTTTTATCAGTGTACTTTTATAAAAATATATACTATAGTTTAAACTTACAAGTTATCAGCAGCACGTCAACAACACTGAACCACTAAATCTTTAGTTTACTATCTGTTGATAATCTGTTGATCGTCAACTACAGATTAGATCAAAGACTAGGTACCGATCAACAGTCAACTAAAGATGAGTTGCTTATCTGTTGACAGTCAACTAATCTATAGTTGACTATGAACAGACTATTAGTAGTTCTCCACTAAGCGTTTGTAGACGTGTGTTAGGACGATCCAATTAAAGAGAAAAACAGTTGAGAACAGTAGAAAGTCTATAACCAACAATAATCAACAGAACACATTCATCCACTCATTATATGCAACAGACACATTAACCCTTTGGGTTAACCCCCCTTCTGTTGATCATATGTTGACATGACCCTGTTGACTTTCAACAGGCAGATTGATTTTGAATAGTTGACAGTCAGCTCAGAAGATGCTGAAACAATCTACAGATAGTTAGTCGAATATTGGTTCATAATATAACATACTGACTGTCCACAGACACTTTTATTAAAATCTGTAGATCAACACTTGAAAAGCACCTTATAGTCTTCTGGCAGTTACTTGTCTGTGTTGTTAAATGTCAGCTGACAGGCTTCTGATAACTTGTAGAGTGTCAACAGATGGACTATCAAAATGGAGTGTTACCAAATATCAGCCTCAGAAAGAAGATCCTAATCCCCCAGTATGTCAGCATGAACACTTGAGGCCAAAACTGTTTTTCGTGGTTTGGACTAGACCCCTTAGTTACAATTAAAAGGTAAATCTTTGCATTAGTTTTAGCTACTGTGGGTGTACCTAATAAACTGGCAACTGAGAGTATGATTTATTAGTCTAATACAGCAGTCCTGCAGTAAATCCTCCCCTCAAGAAAGTTATAATGTTCAGTTTTTGTTGAAACTGTTTTAGAGGTGTTGATTCAACTCATTTGGCAGCTGCAGTTTGTGCTGCTGTTGAATTGATTGATTGATTATTTTGTCCACCACATTCAAATCAATGAAGGTAGGCTAAATAACACAGACACCTCTCTGTAAAATACATATGGCTGGAATGCTCAGGTGTCCACATACTTTTGGCCATATAGTGCATTATGAGTGTCACAAATGAGCAACTATCACATTCTCCTCACACCCAACTCCACGTTCAGCTTCCACTCAGCGCCTCTCTGCTCTCCACACGCCCAAACACTAACCTCTTGGCATTTTTCACTGCAGCGATGTTGGCGCAGGAAATCGCCTCGTAAATCTTTTCCACGTTCAGATACTCGGAGCGGTGAAGCAGCCGAGGGATCAGCTCGGACGGCAGAACCAAAGCCGCTGCAGCAGGACGGCAGGACGGACGCCAAGAGACACAACATACACTAAAGTAAAGCAGCCATTAACCACTTAATCACCTTGGCTCTAACTGTTAAGATTCAGCTCTAATATACAAATTTAATCCCAGTCGGGTTTTAGTGTTTTATTATTCAAATTAAGCAGTAATGAATTCAGAATCAGGCAGTAAAACATAAAGCACTGCTGGGCTGCTTTTTTCATTACTTTATTTCTAATTGGAAGATCTGATTACAGCCTAACCTCAACTCTGATTGGTGGAGTTGATTGCAGTCTAGTGCAAGGCCAGATTAACCTGCCAGGAGGCCTCGGGGCTAAAATGAGCTCCTGGGTCCCCTTTAGTCTCCCGTTCGTCCCTGTTCAATTATATGCTGGAACATACCGGGACCAAAGTTTGCTAAATCCTTTAAGCGTCTATAATCAATATTTCTATAATAACAATGTATGAACTGACAAAGTGTTTGGTGTCTCTGGTAGTGAATTATCAGCTGAATCTGCAGCTCCGGACACAACTTTCCTGCTCTGGTTCAGTCTCAGCGCTCTCATAGCGTCGTTTTCAGAGACAAAGCTGTAAAAAGCCGCCGTACACGACCTGCTCAGCAGCAAACAGCAGCTGGTGAACACAGTGGAGCTAAAGAGACAGATGTTTCCCTCAGGAGGTGGTGGAGACCAAAACCAGAGCTAAAAGAGAGAGAATACTGGACTCACATTCATCAGGTGACACAAAGAGGACTCTAAATGAATGAACAAAATCCACAGTCCTCGATCTGAGCAAAAATATATTACAAAGTTTATATGAAGTTAATTTGAGGCTTCGTCAGTCTGAGTTAGTCTGATCAAGTGGATAACTTCTTCTTTTTAGTACAAAATTCCCTCTAACTGAAAAGAACCAAAAAAGGTGTGAACGTATCCTTGCTTTGCTCAGTATCAACACACTTTCTTTTTTTTTTAAATGTTTTTTTACATTTGCATTTAATGTCTTAAAGGAATATTTTGGGATATTTGTTAATATGCCGTCTTACCAAGAGCTGGACGAGAAAACGACATCAAATCCTGTCTTTGAGAAGGGCATCACGTTCAGTTTGTTTCATTTGTTTTCACACAGCATCACAGAGGTGTTCAGTCGACTATGTGGTCATTTTTGAGGCCGTAGCAGGAGGTGCTGCTGCAATAGAGTGCTGTAAAATGTACAGTTTTATTTTGTCCACATTATAAACTTCACAAAATCCTAAACGCTCATCTAAAATTAAAAGCTAAACCTGCTGCTGCATCAAATGCTGTTGACTTGTAAACATTTGTTTACCTGTCCATTATTTGCACCATTAAGTGCTTTAATTTTCCAAACACATCTGAAGGTCCGGAGTAAACAGCACAAAACAAGTCAAACATGCGGCTGTGACTGCAGCGAGCGGCGGTGAGATTCAGAGGTGATGTCTCCCTGGTTGAAATCTACGTGGACAGTAATTGCAGGCGAAGGCAGAGGGAGAGAGCTGGGCGAGGATGCCCCTCTGTTATTAATGAAAGCTAATGAAGGCTGCAGCTCTGATCTCCTCTCCTCCCTCCATCCCTCCATAACTGAGGGATGGAGGGAAATAGGCAGCTGGGTTAATTTAGACTACAGGCCGACATCCAATACTAATATATCAGTGTGTGTGTGTGTGTGTGTGTGTCTCATTACAAAATCAGGGAGGTTTCCTGATTAGATAGACGACTGAATTTCACCAAACATAAACTGTTTTTTAGAAGCTGAGTGTTCTGCCCACGTGCCACTGAGCAAGATACAGAACAGACGAATATATCCTGGTTTATGATATCCATCCTGGTTTGATATACATCATAAGAAACAGGATCAACAGGATCCGAGTCAAGAATTTAAGTTTAAGAAGTAGAGTAAAACTAACACAGTAGTGAGAGGGGTCCGGTTTGGTCTTCAGTCTTCTTGGGACCACTATGAGATCAGCATTTACTCATTTTTTAATTTAACCACTTTCTTTGACAGTCTAAAGGTTTAGTTTATGTGTAGAGCAGAGCAAACCAAAGTTTTGGTGAGCAGGCATGTGGAGAACGGAGATATCTCCGTCAGAGTGGGAGAAAATTGAAAGTGACAAAACGTATTTTAAGTGTTACAACTACATGAAAAATAGCTGTGTAGTGTATGTAATGTAAGCCGAACTGATGAGCGGGACCTAATAGTTTAAGATACACCACAAGTCATTTGTTAACTGTGACGTACATTCACCAGATAGCGACGTAGTGCTAAAATTGCATATTTTGTAATAGGGATTCAGACTTGGTTCTCCATATGGAGAACGGAGATCCACTCTCCATATGCCGTCTGTTTTCCATGAATCTGCCACCCTGCATGTCAGATCCATGGAAAAGAGACGGCAAACTGGTCTGTAATGAAGGATTTAAAATTCACTGGTGCTGATTAACGGGGCTCAGCGGGCGGACATGCCGCTCCCTCAGAAACATCTCTAAATGCACAGTAGGGCGCAGATTTTACAGATTATTTTTATAACATCTTAGTTCTGATAGTAAGATAGTTAATATCGGCGTAGGAAAAAACAATCGTCAATCGTCCCTTTAATCGCCAACATACGATCCGATCGCCACTCGGCACAAGCCTAATAAGCACCAAATTCCTGTGCCATTGTTTCATCTTTCTACGAAAACGTATGAAATCAGAATAATTTGATAGATGCTACAATCGCATTAAAAACTTCACACATAAGGGCGTCATTGCGACTGCTAGCAGTCTCGTAGCTAACTTAGAACACGCTAAAATCAGGTCATAAATTCCAATAACTGTTAATGTGTTCAAATTAGCATGTTAGCATGTCAGCTAAGCCTAAGTACAGCTTAGACTGCCTCTGGTTTGGCGTTGAAATGTAAGTGCTAACATTAAGAAAATCCTAGTATCAGTATGGCCGACAAAGCCCAGTCTGACGGTCTCATATGTCCTAACATGGACACCGTACAGAGGATTAAACCTCTCCTCTGGTGACCGTCACAGCCTCATGAGGCCTCTGGTGTGTCTACACAGTCTAAATCGAGCTTTTCTGTTCAGTTGCTGGGTAAGTGACCATTGATTGTGCACTCTGTTTATGTTGCATTGTCGGATTATTGGAATCGACTAAACTGGCTATAAAAATTCTCACTGCACTTCTAGAAAACACAAAATACAAAATGGCAAACGTGCTTCAGGGGACTATATAATGAAAAGTAAACAATAAGACACAGCTTCACCTCTTTCACCATCTGCTGTCAATTATTATTAATTAATATTATAACTGTTGCAGCTCTTTTTATTCATGAAACCTGCAGTTTAATTGATATTAAACACAAACCCCTCCATAATTCTGAGGATTTATTATCTGCAGGTGTGTGTGTCCCTGACCCTCTGCAGGACTCTAACTTTGTCACCATAAACATTATGAATCATCAGCACAGATGTTCCCTTCAGTCCAGTTGCTGTAGCCTTTGATTTGGACTTTCTCCAGCTTCCCTCCACCACATCAAAGCATCGCCTCATTTTCACTACATTTGCATTTTCCTGCCAATTAAAGCACAGGTCGGGTTTGTTTACATCTGCTGCGCTGACTTCAGTTTCCTCCGCCCGAGTGTGACAATAAACACCAAATAAAGCTGAAGTCTCAGGAAACCATCGTAAATGTGTCTTTATGTAGCGAGAGGGAGGTCAGAGACATAAAATATTCATTCATAAATAAACAGATGCATGCGCGCTCTTAACGTTTGGAATGACATTCAGGAAATTTTGAAGCTCCATCACACAGTTTTAAACTGCAGGTCACTGATGTTTTATTCAGTGTTTTGGGTATTTTCTCAACATATAACTGACATCGTTTGTTAACCTGCTGTTGTATTTTGTTTCCCTGCTCGTTAAAAGGTGCTGTTCTCTCCTGTTTTTTATTATCTTTTAGTCTTTTTTAATGACTACACATTTTGAATTTGCAAATCAATGCCATGTTAACACTCAACGTATCAACTGACAACGTATTTTTCATCGGTTTCCCCGACAACATCCACCTCTGTAATACTATACAACTACTCCAACCGTTGACACTAAACATAATCCAGGAAGCAATTACGTATCTCTCAAGAGATAACTGGTAAAACTGATTCAGTAGTATAGAAATGTATTTTCTAGGAGTGTGTGACTGCATCATGATGTCCCTTCAGCTAAAAGTGTCGGGCAGCTGCTAAACCGAAGCAAACATGATTGGCCACAGCAAAGTAATAACACAGAAAAGAATAAATAGTCCAAAAACACCCAAAATATCTGTAGAAAAAAAGGAACACACATTGAAGTTGGTTGCCAGACGGTAACGTAATATTTTCAACTATCTTCCCGTAAAAGTTTTATAACACCGGAGTGTGTTAGAGTTCCTGCTGGTGAGGATTTCTGTTGTGTGACCATGATGAGGTTTAGAGTGACACTGAAGTGTCCCATCAGTGAAAACATGTCCAGGTTAAATAAAGGCTTCAAAAAGGGCACTTCAGGACTAACAACACACACACACACACACACACACACACACATTAAGTAAAGAATTTAGATAGGACGAAAATGCAGAGGGCAGAACAGAGATCAATATGATGTTCAACACACTGAAACATCACAACAACACACACGCTGCAGCAATACACACTCTTAGTTTGAACTTCACACCCACTGCTGCCTCCTGACACACACACACACACCTGTCCACCTACTTCAGTCTGTGGAACGAGCGGTGCAGAAGAGCGTGTTGATCCGGAGAGGAGGACTGGAACAGAGAAGATGGACGGGTGGATGTTTGGATGGAGGGTCGGCTGGATGGATGGACGGGTTGGGAGCGATCAGGTTCGGGTCACGGGCTGATGTGTCCCAGACGGATTCTTCCACAGGTCTGAACACGGGAGGAAGCGATCGATGGGAGGGACGTCGGGGGCCTTGATCCACCAGGCAGAAAGGAGACAGAGAACTCAATCAGCAGCTCACAGCGGTGATTCAAAGTGAGAAACAAGCAACAAACTTATCAAACAAACTCAGGTGGACACCATGCAGACTTTCTGGAACTACTTCTCACTTGATCCAGTGAGGTTTTGAACAGCTAGCAGAAGGCCCACAAAACATAACACAGATGTAACATTTCAGCTAAACCATGAAAAACCACTGTATGTACAAGGTGGCTGTAAATCTGCAGAATCTCCCTTTACACCTCTATAAGAACCTCACAGGTACACTGGCACAGAGGAAGCAGCTCTGCCAGCAGGGGACTGCTGTCTCAAAGACTTGGCCACTGATCCAAATATTAGTCAGGCTTCCAACAGGCGTCTAAATTCTTCCTAATTATCTTAATTCCCGTCCCTATTACACCGTTTTGGTGCCAATAATCCACACCAATGTGTGAAATGCAATGCTGATACAGGCACACTGTTTCACTGTTCGTGGGACTGCTCAAGGATCAAAGAATTTTGGAAAGATGTACTTGACACATTATCACAATTAGTTTCAGCCAAACTGCCAGAATGTCCAAAACTGTGTATTCTTGGTCTGTTCTCTGAGATTCTGAGGCTTAATACCACCAAGACAAAATGATTGTTTTCTCTCTTCTTCAGGCTGAACATACAATATCTGTCTTTTGGTAAAACCCAGAAAAACCCTCCATCAGTAAGTGGTTGAAAAACCTCTCAGTGTCTTGTCTTAGAGAAATGAACCTTTGCCAACTTATAAACTCCATTTTTTGGGAAATAACCAGGTGCAACCTCGACGAGTTAGTATGACAGATGTGAGCGGATAATGTAAAGCTTCCTTTATATTCCAGCTTTGTAACTCATTAAGACTTAATAACCATCTTACATGTAATGTGCCTCTTATATCCATTTAATTCATTTTGACTTATTTATGCATGTTCTTTTAACATTATCATTATTATTTTTTGTGTTTAGGCTATTTATTTACTTTGTTTACTAAATAATGTCCACATTATTTTATTATCGCTGTTATTATTCACTTTATTTTTGGGTAACTGTGTGAAGATGATTGACAGAGGGAGATGAGGAGGGACGAGGGTGACTGGGGGGTACGTTTGTATACGTCTAGTGCTGAAAAAACTAAATGACAACAAATATATTTGTCAAAAAACAAAGTAGGACGAGTTTGTAATGATTTCTTGGTTAATTAAGACTCTTCAAACTAAAAAACATTCACGTCAAACTGCTTCCTTCACTCTTCCTGCTTCCTTCGGGAAGAATTCAACACTTACAAGGACACTTTAGAAACTGACAGTGTGACAACACAAAACAGTTGTAGTGCAGAGCTGCAGCAGAGTAGTTTAAAACCACACTGAAAGTCATTACTGATTATACTGTCCTACTCTGTTCTTTATATTTGAATTTTATTTTATCTTTTGCCACATTCTTTTGTATTGTTAGATTCATCTTTATTTTATTTATCTAAAAACTCTACGTGGTACTGTGTATGATTGTGTATGTGACAATAAAACTTGATTTGATTTGACTGACGATGTCCTCACTGTTACCGTGGTCTCTAAAAACTCTCTTCTCTTTACTCGCTCCAAAACATTGTAAAACTGTAAAAATACTCTGTTACAAGTAAAAGTCCTGATTAAAATGTTACTTCAGTCAAAGTCTGTGAGTATAATCAGGAAAATGTACTTAAAGTATTAAAGTAAAAGTACTCTCTGCAGTAAAATGTCCCCTGTGCCTGTTGTACTATTCTATATTCTCTCATTAGATTATTATTGATTTGTGTTATTTTCATTCTGGATCAATCAGCTGATTATTTTCT
>NTHP01000869.1:55871-72972 GCA_003416845.1 Oplegnathus fasciatus | reverse complement strand
AAAAAATATTTGACAGATTAATCGATAATGAAGATGAGATCTAAGCTGCACTGACGAATCTGTAGCTGAAAACATGTTGGCTGCGACACCAGAGAGGCTGAAGGGTCGAGGTCAAGGACGGCCTCTGGGCTTGTTTGTGGGATCTGACCTTTGACCTCTGGGTCAGTTTGAGTCAGCTGGGTCGAAGACGGGGGAGGAAGTGTCGTCAGAGTGTAAACATGACGAGAGAACATCAGAAACGTTTCTGTTCAGAGCGGAGATTTGTCTCATTAGAGAGGACCACACACACACACACACACACACACACACACACACACACGCACACACAGCAGTGCCATTGACCTTTACACTAAAAGACAGCAGGACATCAACAAACAGGATGTGTCTCTGACCTTTCACACATCCACTGCTAAAGAGCATACAGTACACACACACACACACACACACACACACACACACACACACTCTCTGAATGAGTCCTGTGTGTTGATGCCATTTCAATTAATTCAATTCAGGAAGGACTTTTTATTTTATCCCCTCCCAACATCACAGTCTCTGACATCAGCTGATCTGAGTGTGTGTGTGTACTGTATGCTCTTTAGCAGTGGATGTGTGAAAGGTCAGAGACACATCCTGTTTGTTGATGTCCTGCTGTCTTTTAGTGTAAAGGTCAATGGCACTGCTGTGTGTGCGTGTGTGTGTGTGTGTGTGTGTGTGTGTGTGTGTGTGTGTGTGGTCCTCTCTAATGAGACAAATCTCCGCTCTGAACAGAAACGTTTCTGATGTTCTCTCGTCATGTTTACACTCTGACGACACTTCCTCCCCCGTCTTCGACCCAGCTGACTCAAACTGACCCAGAGGTCAAAGGTCAGATCCCACAAACAAGCCCAGAGGCCGTCCTTGACCTCGACCCTTCAGCCTCTCTGGTGTCGCAGCCAACATGTTTTCAGCTACAGATTCGTCAGTGCAGCTTAGATCTCATCTTCATTATCGATTAATCTGTCAAATATTTTTTACCAATAATCAATAATAATCCTTTGGTCTAGAAAAGGTCAGAAAAGAGTTCAAGGTGACGTCTTTAAATGTCTCGTTCTGTCCGACCAACAGTCCAAAACTCAAAGATATTCAGTTTACAGTCAAATAAAACAGAGAAAAGCTGAAACCAGCGAATGATTCATCAATTATCAAAATTATTACCAATTAATTACAACCACTAAAACCAGAGCACGAATCCAGTCCACCAAATCAATACTGACGGCTTTAAATATAATAAGACACAATCATCAAGCGTCTCACGTACAGAGAGTAACCTTACAGAGTGATCACATGATTGATCACATGTGTGCTCAGAGCAGGAACATCCAATCAGACACCGTGATTGATGAACACAACAAGAAGCCTCAAAACTAAACAGGAGCAGAGAGGAGAGTCTTCTCCGTCTGTATGCACACATTTTCATTTTACCTGTTGTTAGTCATCGGTCACATTTATTTATACACCTCGTCTTTCACACACTTGTGTCCATAATGCTCTGTCCGTTCTTCGCCTTTATTTGCTCAGTTCTTAGCTGTTAAGTCGACTTAAGTCAGATTCCTCGTATGTGCACACATACTTGGCCAATAAAGCTGATTCTGAAGGACATAAACGTAAACTAAGGGGACTGGATGTCACATTGGCGATTAAGAGACAAGAGATGGATGAAAAAGATGTTGCACATAAAAGCAGCTTTACACTCGTCACTCACATCCCAGAAGACTGCAAAAAGTGACAACATCCATTTTTAAAGTGTGTTTTGAGATTACAGCTTAAAACAAAGCAGCAGCTGCAGCTGGTTCTGTTCTGCAGTTATACATCCTGCAGCTAACGTGTAGTTTAGATCATCAGTCGCCGTACTGCAGCCATCTAAGACCCCAACAGATACTCTCTCAAACTTAAGAGCATTCTTGGGTCAAAGATAACAGATTATTAGTTTAATCTTGAACCAAACTGTAACTTTCAGCAGCTTCATAAACACGGTCCCTGATCTGTTAAAGTCCCTCTTATTGTTGACATCTTTATATTAATATACACTCCCCTCCAAAAGTATTGGAACAGTGAGGCCAATTCCTGTATTTTTGCTGTAGACTGAAAACATTTGGGTTTGACATCAAAAGATGAATATGAGACAAGAGATCANAATACCTGGAAATAAAAGCTGAAATGTTGATCTCTTGTCTCATATTCATCTTTTGATGTCAAACCCAAATGTTTTCAGTCTACAGCAAAAATACAGGAATTGGCCTCACTGTTCCAATACTTTTGGAGGGGAGTGTGGATAGATGCTTTATTTGTCCCCGTGAGGCATTTCACAAAATGACCACCAGACATACTTGTACACATACCTCACACTTTGCAACAAGATTAGGTGTTGAGCTGTTTAAAAAGTTTAAGGCTTGTGGAACAAATGAGATCTATTTTTAGTGAATAGAGGGGGGGGCAATATTATCACCCAGATGGCAACAGTTCAGATGAGGAGGTGAGGAGGTGCCTCTCACCCACAGTGATGTTTGCCTTCTTCATGGTTCTGTCTCTGTAGGTGCTGCTGATACTTGGTACCGTACTCCAGAGCAGTTTGCAGGCTGCAGACTACATCGGCTCCCCATTGATAAAAGTGGGATTAGAGGATTGCAGCTTTCTAAAATCAATGAACTTTTTTTGTTTTGTTTTAGACGTGTTCAGGAGAAGGTTTGACTTCTCAAGAAGAACTGGCTCCTCCTCCTCCTCCTCCTCCCCATCGTACAGGAGGCTCACCAGGGCAGCATGCTTAATAAAGTGCCTTTTAGGGAACGTGCTGGTGCAGGAGTTAGTGTGTGAGATAAACAATAAAGATGCTCAGACACATCCCTGTGCAGCCTGTGCTGTCAGAGAGCGACATACCGACTCTCACCTGTGATCATGTCAGCGTGAAAAAGAAGCCTCTTCGTTCAAACATGACCATGAAACTCTGGAGCTCCTCACAGGGAACTTACAGGGACTGTTGGGAACATGAGGTTTAGCCTGATGTCTGTAACAGTCATGGTGAGGCGGTCAGGTGATGGTCAGGTGGGTCTCTCACCTGGTTAGATAACCTGACAGAGAGGTCACACAGTGAAACCAACACCACGTGCATGCATGGTAACTCACACACACTTTAAAGGTGTTCTGAGGTGTCACTAACTGTATCAGATTTAACCCTTTAAACCCTTAAACCCAGTTCACTTCACAGCTGCAGGTCTGGCAGGGCTGTGTGTAGCAGAGCAGCTAACATGCTGACCCACAACATGGACCTTTTAGAGGGAAATAAAGCGCTGTGTGGCCCGGCATGATGCCGGTTCGTGTTGTAAAGTGAGGCTCTATAACCTCACAACCTCGCTCATTCACTAAAACGTGTCATTAGTGAAGAAACGTTCAGTTTTCGGAGGTTAAAAGGAGCAAAGCTAACTCACCTTCTGTCACACTCCAGCGTTGAGCTGCTGCTCAGCCGGCCGAGACGTGCCTGTGTGGAAACTGGACTATAAGTCGAGTTCAAGAGTAACTTGACTCTTTTGTGGTGACTTTCTATGAGATTAACTGTCTTTAAAGGTGGATGTGACTTTAAATAAATAAACTAAAACAGAGAAACTGTCGCAGGAAATGTGTATTTGTGCACAGGCACTCTTTGGACACACGCTGATAAGGGTCCTGTTCGGTCACTGAGCGGCGTTGCAGCAACATGATGGCGGCGTCCTCACGAGCTCAGGTGATTTCTCTGTACAAGATGATGCTGACGGAGACCAAGAAGTTCCCCTCCTACAACTACAGGTGAGAGATGAGGTCCGGCAGGTGTGCGCGAGCCTGCTGGTCCGTTTAAAGCGAGTGTCAGCGGCGGGAGAGATGCTAACGTAGCAGCTAACGGCTGTGTTTACATCAGCCAGCCCGGTGACGTCACTGTTACCCAACGCTGACGAAGCTCAACATCTGGACAGAGCGTGACGTCTTAACGTGTTTAAACATCCTCACAGCTGCTCACGCGGTGTTCACTCACCTGTCTGATAGCCAGGTGTTTTTATCACGTGACACACGAGTGAAAGGAGCATCCCGATCACTTTATTTCNNTTTATTTCACGTTATTTCACTTTATTTCGCTTTATTTCAGTTTATTTCACGTTATTTCACTTTATTTCGCTTTATTTCAGTTTATTTCACGTTATTTCACTTTATTTCAGTTTATTTCAGTTTATTTCACGTTATTTCACTTTATTTCGCTTTATTTCAGTTTATTTCACGTTATTTCACTTTATTTCACTTTATTTCAGTTAATTTCACGTTATTTCACTTTATTTCGCTTTATTTCAGTTTATTTCACGTTATTTCACTTTATTTCAGTTAATTTCACTTTATTTCAGTTAATTTCACTTTATTTCAGTTTATTTCACTTTATTTCAGTTTATTTCACTTTATTTCAGTTTATTTCAGTTTATTTCACTTTATTTCGCTTTATTTCACTTTATTTCAGTTTATTTCACTTTATTTCAGTTTATTTCAGTTTATTTCGCTTTATTTCACTTAATTTCGCTTTATTTCACTTTATTTCACTTTATTTCACTTTATTTCGCTTTATTTCGCTTTATTTCAGTTTATTTTGCTTTATTTTGCTTTATTTCACTTTATTTCACTTTATTTCGCTTTATTTCACTTTATTTCGCTTTATTTCGCTTTATTTCACTTTATGTCAGTTTATTTCACTTTAATTCAGTTTATTTCACTTTATTTCNNAAACTGTCTGTAAGTCCTCTTAGTACTCATGTGGTCCTGGTCCAGACTCCCACAGGGCCTCTAGAGGAACACACTGGTGTTGTTTAGCCTGTTCATGAGTCAGTCCCTTCACCCAGAAGTCAGAACTTTTCCAGGTTCAGGTCCTGGATTTCCTTGAAAACAATCATGTGAAACCTTGAATTATATTATTGTGTTATTCTGTCTGTATAAGTGTGTCTGACTCTGTCACAGCTCTGTAACGTAAACCTCTCCTGGAGCCAAACATAAACAGGCTCACACAGAGTAACGTAGTACTAACGTAGTACTAACGTAGTACTAACGTAGTACTAGTAACCGCAGTTTTTTCTGTTTCTACCAGTGATGGAAGAAGTACTCAGATCTTTTACTGAAGTAAAAGTACTAATACTACACTGTAAAACAAACAATTGGAAAAGATACTTCAGTAAAAGTCTGTACTGAAAGTATTCAAAGTACTCCGTGTGTCTGTTGTATTATTCTTTATTCCTCATCATTAATGTAAAAGCAGGAGTTTGCTGTTGGAGTTGAGGTGGAGCTCATTTTGAACTGTTTTATATTAGGCTGCAACTAATGATTATTATGTTATTGATTAATCTGCTGATTATTTTTCATTTAATCAATTAGTGATGTCAGAAAGTTGTAAAAAATAATTGTCCATCACAGTTTCCGAAAGCCCAAACTGACGTCTTCAAATGTCTTTAATGTCATAAAACAAAAAAAAGCAACAAATCGTCACCAAAACGAGCTGATTGAGTAATTTCAGTATTTAAGTTTAAAATGATTAAACGATTATCAGATAGTTGGTGATTGATTTTCAGTCTGTGGACTAATTATTTCAGCTCTAAACTGCTCTTTTTCTGTTTTCACAGGCCCAATAAAGGTATTATAATATATAAATAAATATTTTTTATCACCATGGTGACCATGTGGTGCAGGGACTCCCAGTATGTTTGTAGGAGGAGGTGGTTTTCTATTTTGTCTTTTTGTCACAAACTGAACACATTTTTCTTAACAAGGTTTTAAACAGTCTGTGACCACGAGCAAAACATTCAAGTAAATGTTGAAGATGGTCTTTGTAGTTTTTACTGTGGAAACTGTGTTGTAGCACAAATTAAATGTTTGTGATTACAAATCAGAAAAGGCTGAGACACCAGGCAGGAGTTAGAGCAGAGATATGGTAGAAATGAATCGGTACAATAACAGAAACTGGATCCACGACAGTATCAGCTGACGGATTAGTTGGACTGACCCTCACAAACAGAACAAAGTTAATAAAAGGTCGACATTAAATCCACAGAGGACACAGCACAGATAATAACTCCACAAGAGCATAAATAAAACACGTATAATACACAGCAGTTAGTGCAACTGTATTTAACAGTTACTTAAAGTGTTGTATTAACAGCACGTTAGCTTCAGACAGAAAACTACATGAACAAACATAAAACAACGGTAATAAAAACGCTCCAACATGGAGTCAATAACAGGTGACTGGGGCTTGTGGGAAATAGTGTTTGTTAAAAAATAAATAAATAAGAAGCAGTATTACACGATATTACATCATTCTTTAATTACACACTGAGTGAAGCCTGCAGCATGCTGTCGAGTGAGGTGAGCTGTAGATCTTTACTGATTCAGTGAATACAAACGTGGACGTGATCCAGAATGAGGGTTGATTTCTTCTGGAACAGACGCAGGAAGATTCACTTTGACTCGGCTGTGTTCGATGTTTCTGATTTATTCAGCGGTTCAGGAAGTGAAATGAAGGAGGTGAAAGAAAATCCAAAACCCAGAGATATTCAGTTTACAATGATTTAAACAGAGAATAGAAACAAATCCTCGACCAATTTTGGCTTTTTTTTTCTTTTCTTAAAAAATGAACAAAGCGATTAATCGATTTTTCAGAATAGTTCCCAATTAATTTTCCGTTGATGGAGTAGTCATTGTAGTTCAGTTTATGTTGAAACCCTTTTAGAGGTCAACTTAAAGGGATAGTTCGGACGTTTTGAAGTGAGGTTGTATGAGGTACTTACCTACAGTCAGTGTCTTACTGGAGTATCAGCACAGAAGCTAAGCCATGTACTGCTGTGGACGGGGTCGGCAGGAAAAACATACTTTAGCCACCTAAAAAAAGGTCCACCTAAAAACTTTTATCAGTTTAAGTTTACGCTATATTTAGAACATTTTCCCCGCTTTACATTGCCGTCAGACAGCCATTTCCTTTGGCACTGCATTTTCTCAACCGTAGAACTTCCGTATTCCTACGCATGAGCCCGTTCAGTCTCCATCTGAAAAAGTTCTTCTTCTGTATGCTCTGGTTCATAAAGGTATCCTCTTGTCTCCACAGCGAACAGCATTTCGTCGTTGCTGTCATAATCACTCATGTTTATTTTCTTGTATGTGTCGTCTCTTCCATAAACCGCTGACCCAAACAGCTGATACAGTACGCGGCATGCGTAGGAATACGGTAGTTCTATGGTTGAGAAAATGTAGTGCCAAGGGAAAGGGCTGTCTGACAGCAAGGTAAAGTGGTGAAAATATTCTAAATATATCTTAAACTGATACTGTTTTTTTATGTGGCTAAAATACTTTTTTCCTGCCGACCCCGTCCACAGCAGTACATGGCTTAGCTTCCGTGCTGATACTCCGGCTGGCTCTCCAAACTGGGAGCCACCGACCGCCGTCTACTGTAGACAGGACACTGACTGTGGATAAGCACCTCATGCAACCCCACTTCAAAAGATCCGAACTATCCCTTTAATGGTGGAGGATGTACTTTGTGCTGTTGCATTGTGGGATACTGAGGTGTTTTTATGTGCGTCTCACTGGAATGAATGAATGAGTATTTCGAAGTCTTCCACACGACCAGCAGATGCGAGTGTGCAGCGGTGTGTTGGACGGGGGGGTCAGAGGGTTTCTTAGTGAGTCTGCTGTCGTAGCCTCGGCAGTGATTCAGAGCCAGAGTCTGTGGCCTAGTTTGTACCTGACCACTGACCTGATTTGTCTGCCGGCCTCCTGCTGTTCAGGTCCCATCAGGACTCGGCGTGTTCTGCCTAACTGACTGTGACACCCTCTGCATTTGTTCTGGAAGTCAGTCCAGGCTGCTGCTGCTGAAGCTCATACTGTTTGATCTTCACTGATATCAGATTAATATTGAATTTAATCTGCTGAAGTTGCACCTGTTTATTTTTTTGTATCATGTCTGAAAAGTGGTTTATATCGAGCTGCATTTATTATCACCCTGCTGATTTAACGTCCTCGTGCAGTGCTGCTTCGTATCGCTCCCTTTTGTCTTTTTTAATTCTGTTAGAACTTCTCAGCGTTGGACGGTGAATCTTCTTCTGTGAACAGCGTCAGATGTTGTTGTGATGATGGAGCTGTTGTGTGCTGAAGTGATTATTCTCTGTTTAACGCTGTTCTTTCTTTGTATCGGAGCTCTTGTTGTGGCGGCCGAAGGTCGAGACTGCAGGTGAAGGAAGGAAATATTTTACAGTACTGAAGCTGTAGCATCGTCAGTACAGGAAGCTGAGCGGCCAGCAGCAGGTAGAGCCGACCTGTGTTACCTGTTGTGACAATAATTCAATACTCGCATCAGGAGGATACGATCATATTGTGTTGTCATCTTTTAATATTCTGTTATCAAACTTAATTCCAACTAAATTCAAATTAAAAACTAAGAATTTTTTTGTTTTACGTTTATGGAGAGACCACAGCGGGGTATCAGACCTCAATACTTTTATATCAATGAAAATCTGTCCATAATACAGAGAATCCAAGCTGCATCGATTAATCGATTAGTTGTCAACTATTAAATTAATCGGCGGCTATCGTGATAATCGATTAATTGTTTTGAGTCATTTTTTAAGAAAAAGTGTCCAAATTCTCTGATTTCAGCTTCTCAATTGTGAATATTTTCTGGTTTCTTTCGTCCTCTGTGACAGTAAACTGAATATCTTTGGGCTGTTGACTAAACAAGACGTTTGAGGACGTCGCCTCGGGCTCTGGGAAACACTGATCAACAACTAACAACTAATCGATTAATCGAAAAAATGATCGTCAGATTAATCGATATTGAAAATGATCGTCAGTTGCAGCCCTATCTGTTATAGAGCATAACTACGGCTCGGTATCAGACCTCAATACTTTTTTTATCAATTTAAATCTGTCCAGAATTACTTCTTCTTTTATCTCATAGTTCCTGATTTCCATTATAATTTGTCTAATTTTAGAATGTATTTTATTTAGACACAGTTCAAACGTTCGACTACTTTGGCTTCTTTTTTTAATTAAAAAGGTTTTCTTTGAAAAAATACGTCCATATGTTTCAAAAGTGTCCTTTTGTTATCAGCAGTAGTATCATGTAATACCATGTAAGGATACCCAGCCCCGTGCAGAGCAGCCAAACACAGCTAATTACATTCAGTATCAGTTGGATTGTTTAAATTGTGCATATGTTTAATATATCATCATATAGATAACGATATTTTATCTATTTTCTTATTGATGATAGTGATTATTAGCCCGGCCCAAAGGGACAAACATGATGAGGATCATGTGACAAGTGAAGGAGCCGTATGCAGTAAGCTAATATTTATACTCTTTATCGGTCCAGCTCATGTAGGCCAATAACTATCTAACCAGAAAGTGTTATTTTAATCTCCCAGATATCTGTATCGACCTGAAAAAGGCCAGTATTGTTCTTTTATTGGAAACAACATGCAGATTTGTCAGCATTCAGCTGGACTCTAAGGCCCAGAATGCACCTGGACTTTACTGCTTTCTGTTCCCTGTAATGCAATCTGTGACCTTTTTGTACCTTTCATAAGCTGTCTGTGTTTGTGCTCACATTCAGCCGGCACTCTTTAAAACTGAAGATTATGGGATGTATATGACAGGCCTCTGGGTTCTCGCGACATATATCCTCACACAGCCGCTGCAGCAGTTTGGGGTTTTAAAACTCATTTTACTGCCACAAACTCTGGTCTCAGGCCAGTTCATCAAATGTATAACCTGTACGTCTCATTCAGTTTGCTTCATCTTCATCAGTAGTTCTGCAGCAGCACAGTCATCATCAGTGTAGTGTTGAGAGGACTTCTGTGTGTGTGTGTGTGTGGTTGGGGTGAGTTTGGGACATCGTCTTCAGCTGTCATAGCACACGGCGCTCCACACGGACATCAGAGAGCCGCCGCTCCCTGCTAGCCTTCATGCGGACCGCCACTGTGTTGAATTATTGAGCGGCCAGATGAGAAATGGCCTCCTCCCGCTGCTGGTCCAAATGAAATAAATTCCACCCGCCTGCCCAGAGACCGGCGGCTGGTTCGGTCCACCGGACCTCATGTGTGGGGAGTCCTGGCAGAGAAAACACATCTGAAAATGAAAGGAAAGGTACTTTATTATAACACAGACTTCCATAATATTAAAGCAGTATGCTGGTTGACTTTGTAGTCCATTAAAACTACAACCAGTTCAGCGCCATAATCTCATTTTCTGTGTTGTCCTGCTGGTACATGTAGGCACTGCCTCAAAGAGCCTACATGTACCAGCATGCATTGGACCTGAGATGCCCTAAAAAGTTATAAACACCTGTTATTCAATTCAAAATGACTTTTTACTGATCACACCACCACGTCTCTCAGCTTGAGACGGTGTGTGTGTGTGTGTGTGTGTGTGTGTGTGCACTGTTTGCCTTGTAATGTTGAGTTTAATTGCTTTTGAATAGCTTCTATCTTATCTTATTGCACATTTTGTGTCATTATTTTTGAGTAAGAAAAGAAACCGAGGCATGTTGCAGTTCTTTCTGCTTAAAACTGAAAAATATCAATTTTCTCTTCCTTGTTCTGCACAAGTTGAATGTTTTCTGTTTTGTTTACCACATCAGCTGATTCTGCGTCATTCTTACCACAGCTGTGGATGTTAAAGACACTTCTTTGTTACACCTGCTGCAGTTACAATGAGTGAAAACATGAATTACTTCATGTTTGAATGAATTCTCAACCCACATACTAAACCTTGTTGGGTATTTGTGGTGAAAAAGTAACGGGTGACTCCTCAGATTTGTTGTTGTGTGACTATAAAGTGTAGCACACACACCGACACGTCATACAGGTGGAGGAAGTAAGTTGGGTGTCACAGGTCTGGCAGGCAAATGTGATAAAATGTCTGTTTTTGCGGAGAGTCGAGATGTGTGTCGACTCTGGGAAGGAGGACAGTGATGTATCTCGACGAGCTGACATGCATCGATGCGCCACCAGTGTGCGTTTTACATTTTACCCCGTCAGCAAACTAGAGCTGCAACAATTAGTCAACTGATCGATCAGTCGATCGACAGAAAGCAACTATTTTAATATGTTAAACTTTTCCTGGTTCCAGCCTGTTTTCCTCGTCTTACTTTAAATCGAAAACCTTTTGTGTTTTGAGCCATAACAAGAAATTTGGTGGCGTCAACATTTAAAATGCTCCCACACACGACCTCCGAGGTGTGTCGTGATTACCCGTTCAGCTCGGCTCACTCGTTTACTCCTTTTAATGTTAACAAAGAGCAGCAGTAGTTTCCTGCAGGCGACAGGACAAGAGCACAAGATACAACCTGTTGCTCTTTATGCACTGTGAATGTGTCGTTCGGACACATTATTTCAGATCGAGTATTTAATTTGTCGCACATTTGAATGTTTGAATAAAAAGGGGCAACCCTGCTGAGTCATGTTATTTGTTTGTGGTACTGATCCGGATCAGAGACACTCTGCCTCGAGACCCCACCAGTAACTCATTCGCATGTATTCTGGAGAAAGACTGGAGCTTCAGTGTCTCTCGTTGCTCTTGCCTTTCTGACAAAAATGTAAAAAACTATTTCTCCTTTTTAAGAATGAAGCAAAAGTCAGAAGAGACAGTTTTAATGCTGCTGTGGGCTTCCCCTCACAAGCTCCAGGTTTGTGGTGGAGACGGTGTGCCGGTGTGGTTGTTGTGTTGTTGTGGAATGACCTGAATATGCCAGACGTTGCTGCAGGCTGTGTTTTGTTGTCTCCCTCTCTCTGACTACAGTAACAGCTGATGCAGGCGCTCGCAGCACTTCCTGGGAGGAAAGGTGGGAGAGTTTGGCTGAATTTGGAGAGAGAGAGAGAGAGAGAAAAACATGGAAATCAACAGAAGTGAGATGAAACATTCATGATTCTCTGCAGGAAAATTAGATCACTGCAGCAGCTAATGGCAACAGGAAATACAACATAAACACTGAAATGTAATTTAAGCCCAAATCTAGCGAGTTTGGGGTTTTATGAACATACAGAACACATTATTTCAGCACTGGAAAATGTTGAGTGCAATAAATAAAGTATTGTAGGAAGGACAACTTTTCTGTGAGCAAAGAAGCAACAAACAGATGCAAAAACTGAGCTCTAGGGAGGATTTATTGGATGGATAAAACGAGCAGAACCGAGGCCCTGAAAGATGTATCGAATATTAGAGCCAAAGCCAGAGTCAGAGCGCTGGAGAATATATTAAAGATGAAACAGAAAGTTAGTGGAGACCACTGTGGGATTTTCCTACACGGAGAAACACAAAACGAGGCATCAACATTAAATCGTATTTGATTATTTCACGTTCAGTGCAGTGCACCTTCAGACCAGCAGGGGGCGAGCTCTTTATTTACGTTTGTGTGCAAAATGTTTTTATGGAGCAACAAAGTCAGGGTGTCTACAGGGCCTTGAAAAGCCTTGAAACAGCTTCAGTTTGTTACCTCGGATGTTCCTGAACACGGTTATGTTTCGCATGTGAAGTCGTATCCCAGATGTTCCTGGTGCGTTTGTTCGCGTCTTTGGTACGAAGCACTGCAGTACTGCAGTACTGTAGGTGTTTCCTGTTTGTTTGTTTTCACTGGATGTTCGATTGGAGGTTTTATTACAGACTGAACTGTTATGTTGATGTAAAATAGGTCTCGAAATGAATCCTGGAAAGAATGTGTGTTGTTTTCAGCCGTCTGTCAGTGGAAGGAATTATAATGCGGACTCGCATCCTCGCTTTCAATTTGTCCGACCTACAGTTGTTGTTGTGTTTGTGATGTGCTGCTGTGTGTCACTGCTGTTCTGTGTCCTGTTGCTGTAGTTCAGATTAAAACAATACGTCAAACTAAACATTTAAGTTTAATATTGTACGTCCTTCACAATCAGAGTCAGTTTTATTGTCCAGTGAGTTTTCACATGCGAGCAGTTTGCCTTTCAGTGGTGCATAACAATAAACATCTGGAAAATAAGGAAGTAAAAAACACTGTGAGAAACATAAATATCACATAGAAACATTTACAATAAAATATGCTTATCATCAAACATGTTAGCATCGTCTTTGTGATCATGTTACCATGACAACCGCGACCATTTTTACATTGCTCCTCTGTTTGTCGTTTTAAAGGTAGTTACACCAATGGTGGCTTGCTTTTTTTTTTTCTGTGGATAACGTTAGCTAAGCGTTTATATTTAACTGTGTGTTGGGTTTTATTAAACATCTTTGTAAAGAGTTTAGCCAGGTTATACTGTTTTAGTGTGTGTTAAGATGTTGACTCAGACGCTCAGGTTGGTTATTTGTCGTCCAAAAGAAGATAAAATAAAGATTTAAAGTTTTTCTATCGTTCAGGCTGATCAGTGTAGATGAAAATGTACTAAAATCAGCTGTTTTCACAGTTAAACAGCGTGCGAAGACTTTGCTGTCTGTATGAATGAATCTTAATTAACCTGAAGTTTATGTACTATGACGTGTTTCTGTCTGTCGTAGATGCATCATTCGATCGGTCCTTCCAGAAAGCATGCAGTCGAGCGCTGCACAACATGTTGCAAACTTTACCACCGCCCCCTTTGTCCTAAATACAAACCCAGCCGACCATCCGGACTTCAGCAGCACCTACAAGTCCACATAAATTGCTGTATTGTTGCGATAGGCTGCGTCTGCTGAACAAAGGGAAACAGAACGTTTGATCATTTTGTCAGTTTGTGTGTTTTTTGCTTTGTTTTGTTTTTTAATGAAGCACTTAATAATTCACTTTGATTATACCACGAAGAACACAGAGCTGCGTTGGTGTATTTTAAGATAAGCCTTTTATTGATCCCCTCAAGGGGACATTTAGGTGTTCCAGCGGCACAAGGACAGAAATGGCACAGACACTTAGAACCAAATATGAACTGAAGGGCGGTTAAGAATAAGAACAGAAAATAAAAATACACACGGGAAGCTAAAATGAAAACATTCAAAAGTCAAGCAACAAACATGAACTTAAGCCAATAGTGCAGTACAGTCTAAAAGTTAAATGATAGTGTGTAACAGCGAAGTATATGTAGGAGTTGGGTGGAACCATCTACTGTAATAGCACACAACAGAAGGGTGTATAACATGATAAATATTATACATAATGAGATGTTGAGGCTTATGACATAAATAACAGGCTGATGATTTGAAGAAAACACAGTAAATATGGTTTTAACTAACTGTTCCTCCCTCCATGTGTGCCGACATTGCTGCATAGTTAAAACACTTATTGGCCTACATCTCTGTACAGTACAAATACACACATCAGCTTCTTGTGTATCAAATACTCACAGATGTCAGATTTTCATTTTAAATTCAGCTGATTGCAGTAAATTGCTGCAGTATATTATTCTTCAAAGGGAAATTATGGATGAGAAGTGTGTGTGTTTTTTGAGAAAGACAGGAAGAGAGGCTTAAGCTCCGAGCGTTGTGTTTTTCTATGAACTGATGTCGCCAGGCTATATGGACGGACTTTATGTCCTGTTTTGACAGAATAAATCAACAGCACGTGTAAATAAAATACTGTTACTAGCAGGATTACTGAATCGATATATGTTGCTACACTGGCGTAGATACCCACGTTACGTGCTACGTAGACAGAAAAGGCAAAATCAATATATATTCTACATTTAAGGAATTAATAGTTTTCACGTTACAGTGTTGACTAATAAATTAAATATAAATCAGCGACAAAATCTCTTCCACTGGAAGTGTCTTCGCAATTTATTTTGTATTTTGTTGCGTGGATTTCCAGGCTTGACGGTGGAGTTGCCCTGAGAGCGGACCGCCTTGGAAAAACAACGTGTACTTTTTGAGTTTTAGTTGTTAGGAGCAGTAAAAATAAACAAGGGGTATTTTAAAGTGCTTAAAATTATTATTGATTTGCCATTATCTAACTACAGTAGATCTGTAAAATTATTGATTGAATTATTAAGATTATTTTACAGATTTCAGTTCATGTTTTGGAAATAAAAAGTTAGAGAATTTGTAAATTATCACTCGATAATTAAGACGTAGTAAATGTTAATTTTGACGTAATGCCTCATAGCTTTTATTTGCAATAAGAAACTTCATTTATATCTTATATTCCCAAGTTTAAATGTTTAAATAATGGTCTCCTGTACTTGTGATCCAGCTCCAGGAAACCAGGACGAACCCTGCAGGGCTGAGACCCTCAGGTGTGTTAGAGACAGGCCGAGAGGGAAAGATGGAGGAAGAGGGAGAGGAAAGAGTAGCTGGAGGAGGAAGAAGTAGGTCACTTCTCTGCGTAGGAACAACAAGAAAACAACATCAAATAACAAACTGATTCAGTGTTTCTGTCTTTTCTCTGAGTCAAATTCTGTCTCTCTTTTTCTATTTGTCATCGATGTCTCTCTATCTGTCCCTCTCTCCTCTGTGTCCTCCTTATGTCTCCTTCTTTCTCTCCTTTAACTCTCCCCTGACACAATGTCAGCCGCTGAGTGTGTGTGCGGTAAAAATCTGTCAAGTTATCACAATGTGACAAAAGCTTCTGGTTAATAAGTGATGCTGGAAATCTCCTTCATCTCTCCTTTTCCTCTCGTCCTCTTCTTTCCTTGCTTCCTTCCTTTCCTCCCTTCCCCTCTCGCCTTATCTCCTCTCCTCTTCCTCCCCTCTCATCTTCCAAAGATCATACGACAGAATTCCCTCTGAAGTTTCAGCGACGAGACACACACAGTTAAATCATTCACACACGAAGTTTAAACAAAGAATAATTTACTCACATGAGCAGCTCACTGTGTCTGTCAGTATACAGTGAAGCCTTGTTTATGGTCGTGCGAGACAGCGTGACGCCGGCCTCCGTAGATGTCGCGTGAGCTTCGAGCTCGCACGGAGGCGTTTATGCTCAACGCGCTATCCGTATTCTCCGAAACGCCAGGGGGTGTACAAAAAAAACATCCCGTGAATAAGCGAGAAGTGTTATTATTCTTCCACACCTTCCGACAAAAAGCCTGACGTTGTGTCAGCGTGGTGGTGATCTCTGGCTGCCCCTGTGGTCTCTCATGGAAGGGTCGCAGAGGTGTTTGTAGAGGCGTACCTGCTCGGCCAATTTACCTTCGAAGGCGTCCGTGTTGAAACGACGCTCAGCGCGCGTCGCGTAGTCACAAAAATTCGGAGATGCACGACCAATCAGTTTTGGAGCGCGCACCCTCGTGCTACAGACTTGGTTTGCAGCAGACAAGGCATCCATCTTGATCATTTTACAAACATGATAAAAAAATACTCAAGGCTCCAGTAATCAGGACTTCAAAAGAGAAAAATATCAATAGAAAAACCACTAAAATAAATAACCACTGGCAGTTTTGCTACGACTTGTTCATCTCAGTGGTGGCTGCTGGAATAAAGATGTTTTTATCCCGCTTTGTTCTACACTTTGGAACTCTAAACCTCCGTCCAGAAGGAAGAAGCTGAAGCTCACTGTGCAAAGGCTGGGAGTCATCATTTCAAATCGAGCTGGTTATCCGCTGTAACTGTCGGGAACACGGGGACTCTGGGTTAAGCTGTGACTCGCCAATCAGCCTGCTAGACCATTTAAGAATCTGATTCAGAGAGTTCCTGTTCTTTGGAGATATGTTTCCAAGCCATGACACCAAAGAACAAGATAAAATCAGTTCAGCAAAAGCACGATAGAATAAGGTCATCGTGGTTTTGTCGATGTGGAAATAGGACAGTGTCCTCAAACAAAACACGGCACACGGCTTCACAATTTCCTTCAAAGGTCAGTTTTGAGTCAATAATTGTCTCAAGATATTTATATATATAACATATAAATATATATATTTATATGTTTGGACACATTCCAGTGTCTGACCCTGGATGGATAGTTCTGTTATTACCAGAACTGTATGCTAAAGCTGTGCTTGTTCGGGTTTAATCTGCTTTTGAATTTCACAAGAAAAAATTCATAACTCGTGCTTTACTGACCAGTGGAGCTTTCAACCACGTCTCACGGTCTTCCTCAGTGGACGGAGCGTGCTAGGACGCCATGGCGATAACTCGATGT